>JAGFNQ010000117.1:0-138148 GCA_024364735.1 Boesenbergia rotunda
TCAAAGGAACATCGCACTTAAGCTGCAGTAAGAACTTCACTGACATTCTATATGTAGACTACCATGAAGTTTTACAGCAGTCACTCCAATGAACTAGTTCCCTTAACTAGCATTCATGTTTATCTCCGGACATCCCAATGTCACCAGCCAGTGAGAATCAGCTGATTAGAGAATAACCCATGCTAGTCTCAACAGAATTGATAGTGTCCTTATTTATCAATTCATCGACTAGGGACAATTTTAATACTTCACAATTGCACATGTAGAGATAATCACTATTTGTGAATTCATCACAAATTCTCTCATGCTGTGAATTGTTTTGTGGACATTCAGTAAATGAGTTTAAGATCCCAATCAAATACACAGACATGCATACTCAAATAGTGAATATTCATTTATTAAAATAAATGTTTACAATCATAAGGCGATTGCCTTAGGACACTTCTCTCATATTACTAACAAACTCCCACATGGCCTAATGCCAATCGCTACGGTATTCAATACCACAGGCTCTAACATGACCCTCAAACTTGCTTTGAGGCAAGGCCTTAGTTAAAGGATCCGCTAAATTCCTTTCAGTGGGAATTTTCTTAATTTGTATATCATTCCTACTTATAATCACTTTGATCAGATGATAGCGGCGAAGCACATGTTTGGATCATTGATGAGACCTTGGTTTCTTTGCTTGTGAAATAGCTCCATTATTGTCGCAATAAACCGGTATTGCTTCATCAATGGTTGGAACCTCACCAAGTTTTGAGACAAATTTCTTGATCCAGACTGCTTTCGTGGTAGAATCCTCTACGGTGTCTTGTTTGGAACTCTTCCAACTTATTGCGCCTCCATTCAAAGTAAATACGTATCTAGACTGAGATTTGGAGTCATCTTTATCTGTCTGGAAACTGACATCTGTATACCCACGTATTACCATATCTCCTTCTCCATATATTAGGAACACATCCTTAGTTCTTCTTAAGTACTTAAGGATTGTCTTGACAGCCGCCCAATGATCCTTTCCTGGATCAGACTGGTATCTGCTCGTGACGCTCAGAGCATATGATACATCGGGCCTAGTACATAACATAGCATACATGATAGATCCTATCGCGGATGCATAAGGAATCTTATTCATGCAAATCCTCTCGTCTTCTGTGCGCGGACACATAGACTTTGAAAGGTTGATCCCATGCCTGATGGGAATGTAACCTTTCTTGGATTCCGACATGCTAAACCTTTTTAGCACTCGGTCTATATATGTAGACTGCGAAAGACCAAGCAACCATTTTGATATATCTCTATAGATTCTAATCCCAAGGATATAGGTTGCTTCTCCAAGGTCTTTCATGGAGACAGTTTTGGACAACCAAATTTTAACTGACTGTAAGACTGATATATCGTTTCCTATAAGTAATATGTCATCGACATATAATACTAGGAATACGACTGCACTCCTACTAACCTTCTTGTACACACAAGGTTCGTCAGGATTTTGTGAGAAATCAAACTCTTTGATTGTCTCATCAAAACGGATGTTCCAACTCCTGGATGCTTGCTTCAGTCCATATATGGATCGTCGAAGCTTGCATACTTTGGTTTTATCAACCGATGTGAAACCTTCAGGTTGTATCATGTATACATCCTCAAGCAGGTTTCCATTAAGGAAAGCTGTTTTCACATCCATTTGTCATATCTCATAATCATAATGAGCTGCTATGGCTAGGAGCATCCGAATGGATTTAAGCATAATTAGCTTCCATGTTGGTTTTCTTCTTGAAAACCCACTTGCACCCTATGGGCTTAATCCCTTCAGGTGGGTTAACCAAGTCCCATACTTGATTTTCGTACATGGAATCCATTTCCGACTTCATGGCTTCAAGTCATTTGTCCCTTTCTGAACTTTTCAGAACATCTTCATAACTGATAGGTTCGTCATCGCTTATGAGTAACACGTCGTTCGATTCACTTATGAGAAATCCGTATCTCTCTGGAATATTGCGTGTCCAATCAGACCTACGAAGAGGTGGTTTTGTTTTAGGTTCAACTGATAACTCATCATTATGAGTTATTGGTTGTGGGTCTAGACTAGGTGTCTCTGTAATGTCTATTGGAGTTTCTTGAACTTCATCAAGTTCAATGTCACTCCCACTGTTTTCTTGTAAAAGAAATTCTTTTTCCAGAAATACAGCATGCCTTGAAACAAACACCTTTTGTTCAAAGGGATGATAGAATTGGTAACCCTTTGTTTCCTTAGGGTATCCAATAAATAGACATTTATCAGACTTAGCATCCAATTTGTCTGATACAGTCCGCTTCACATAAGCAGGACAACCTCATATCTTAAGGTGAGTTAAGTGAGGTTTCTTACTATTCCACGTCTCATATGGAGTAGTAGAGACTACCTTGGTCGGGACTCTATTTAGCAAGTAAATAGCTGTCTTAAGTGCATAACCCCAAAAGGATTTTGGAAGAGTTGCATGATTCATCATGGATCTAACCATGTCCATCAAGGTTCGATTGCGCCTCTCAGATACACCATTATGCTGTGGTGTATATGGCGGAGTCCATTGAGAAAATATCCCATTGTCCCTAAGATAATCTTGAAACTCTTGACTTAAGTATTCACCACCCCGATCGGATCGAAGTATCTTAATACTTTTGCCAAGCTATTTCTCTACTTCATTTCTGAACTCTTTGAATTTCTCAAAAGCTTCAGATTTGTGTTTTATCAAGAACACATACCCGAATTGTGAGTGATGATCAATAAAGGTAATGAAGTAGCTATAGCCTCCTTGTGCAAGAGTTGACATTGGTCCACATACATCAGTATGTATTAGACCAACCAATTCTCCCACTCGATTACCTTTTCCGAAAAAGGGTAATTTGGCCATCTTGCCTTTTAAGCATGATTCGCATGTATCAAATGAACCGGGTTCAAATGATTCCAGAATTCCACATCGGTGTAATTTGGTCATGCGTTTCTTACTTACATGGCCAAGACGACAATACCATGTATAGGAGTCTATTCGATTATCTATTCAAGTACGTTTGTTGCTAACTTCGATATTGAAAACGTCACCGGATAAATCTAACGTGTAGATACCATTGCACAAAGTTCCGGTCCCATAAAGAACACCATTTAAAGTTATGTAACAACAATTGTTACTAAAAGTTAAATGATAACCTCTTTCATTCAAGCATGAAATAGATATAATGTTCTTTATTAACGAAGGAACAAAATAACAATTATCCAACTCTAAGACAAGTCCAGTAGGGAGCTTTAGCAAATATGTTCCGATGGCAACAGCAGCAATCTTTGCTCCATTTCCAACTCGCAGATTCGCTTCTCCCTTGACGAGTCTTCTTCTATTCCTTAGCCCCTGTATGTCATTACATATATGTGAGCTACACCTAGTATCAAGTACCCAGGCGGTTGAGGAAATAGAGTGACATTCAATAACGAAGATACCTGAAGAGGATGGGGCATCGGATGCCTTCTTCTTCAAGGACTCAAGATAAACCTTGCAGTTTCTTCGCCAGTGACCCTCCTTTCCACAGTGATGGCAAGTGTCTTTTGGTGTCTTTTCAATCTTTTTGGCCTTTTTCTTCTTTCCCTTATTCTGTTCTTTGGCCTTCCTCTTAGAACCTTTCTTCGAGGAACCAACTAACAGTACCGTCTTTTGATCCTGCTTCACAGAAGGCTCTATAGTCTTTAGCAAGTTGAGCAACTCAGGAATGGTAGTCTCCAGCTTGTTCATCCGATAGTTCATCACAAATTGTGAATAACTTTTGGGCAAATAATGCAGAATTAAGTCAATACTTAGTTCATGATCCATTACAAAACCGAGTGTGCTCAGTCGCTCAATATACCCCAACATCTTCAACACAAACTGTGAAACAGAAGTGCCTTCCTGCATCTTAGAGGTGAAGAGGAGTCTGGAGACCTCGAACCTTTCGAATCTCGCCTGCTCGTCAAATAACTCATGAAGATGGAAGATGATGATATAAGCATCCATATGCTCATGGTGCTTTTGCAGCTCAGGTACCATAGCGGCTAGCATGATGCAACTCGCAAGTTCAGAATCGGTCACATGGTTCTGATAGGCCACTAACTAGTCTGGAGTTGCATTTTTTGGAGGACGGTTGGGAAGTTGATCTTCAAGGACATAAGCAAGCTTCTCTGCCTTGAGGACTATCCTTAGGTTTCGAAGCCAGTCCATGAAGTTTGGCCCAGTCAGTTTATTGGTGTCCAAAATGGAACGCAAATTCAGAGAAGACATGATCGAGTGATTATCCTAGAAATACAAATTGAGTTTATGTGAGAAGAATGATAAAGAATGCATCAACATACATTAATTAAATCCTATTTATTTATCGAATTAAATAACCCTTTTTATCAATTCGAGAGATCGTAGGAACATCTTCAAATAGGTTGATATCCAATCATAGATAAGAACAACCATGGCTGTGGCCATCAAGTTATTCTTAGCTATGAAGGTAGGCAATTATACCGATTACATATCACATATATGTAACTATCACTTTATGCTATCAACTAATTGAATATTTGCATAAATCATTGGGTTGTTAACTCATTAACAAGTATGCAACAATATACATAGCACCCAACTGCACCTCTCTTTACATCGACCTTGGCTGTGGCACAACAAATCGATGCTCCAAGCTTAAGGCTGACCCATTAATCAAGAAATAGTTTTAATATGGTTGGAGCTCATTCAACCGTTTAGTCAGGCTTGGATGTGTCCAACAACCAAAACTAAGGATTGACCTCTGACTCCAACTATATTAATCATAAACTAATTCCATGGTTTGAACATGTTGAGGTTCAAGCCGGGCATGGATGTGTCCATCAACCCAAATGAGAAATAAAACTCCGGTTCTAACCATATTAATGGAAGGTGTTGGCCTTAATATTTTGTAAGGGGTTTTGGGTCTCATCCTTTCTTTTCTAAGCACATTCATGACATATAATTATGTCATGTACTAACGATTTCCTTAATAAAGTATGTATGTGACTTAATTTATCAAGTCTCATTAATTGAATTAGGAACCAGATTTTCTAATTCTAATTTCATACTTTATTCAAGAAATTATTTTGGGAAACAATTTCCCAAATTGTCATAATCAATTTCGGAGATAATATGTTTAAGACTTTGATTTCTCTAAATCAAATCTTATTAAATTAAGAGACAGATTCCCTTAATTCAACCACATATTATTTTCATGGAAATCTCTTTTAAGAAAACTCTATAGGAAACCATTTTCCTAATTAATTTTGGAGACAACAATATGTAAGAGCATCACCTCTTAAATCAAATAAGGAAATTATCGTTTGAGAATCACCTCAACATTTCCAAGATTTGATTACATATTTTATTTATGGATTTAATAATTTCAACAAATTATTTTCTTTGGGTGGCTCCCCGAGGCTCAGATACCCAAAAAAAAAGGAATTTGTTGTAAATCTAATTTGGTCCGCTCCCCGAGGCATAACCAAATTAAACATGACAATTTTATTCAAAATAGGAAATTAAATTACAACAACTAACTTTAAATTGGACGGCTCCCCGAGGCTCAATCCAAAATAAAAAATTTTGTTAATAATTTAAAACCAATTTGAATTTAATTGTCAATTAATAATCCATAAATTTGTCTAGACTTTCTTGAAAGAAAGTGCCCAAAATTGTGAGATTTCATAATAGGTTTTCAGAATAATTGTAAGTTTCTGGTACAAAGAAAACTTACATATTTCCAAAATTAGAAAATCTCCAAAATAGGAAATTTCCAAAATTGGAAAGTTTCCAAAAATGGGAAGTTTTCATAATTATCATAAAATTTCAGAAATTAGGATATTTCAAAAGTTTGCAAAATTTCATGAGGATTTCCAAACTTTGAAATTCCTAAATCTAAAATTTATCATAATTGGAATGTTTCCATAATTGGAAAATTTTTCTAAAATTGAGATCATGACAAAGTTTTCCGCAAAACAATTATATGATTATGTCGAACACTAACCGGCTCTGATACCACTGTTGGGACCAGGTGCATGTTGACATGGATACGGGTTCGTAATTTTAAAACTTAATTACATACAGCGGAAGGTTTAACATAAATAATTTCCCAAATTATTTCAACCACGTATCTAGCATGCAACCTTATATTGTGTAGACATGATCATACATTTAAAATTTTATAGAAAGTAAACTAATTTACTTAATACCTCGTGTAACTCGTAGAAAGGGACGAGATCCAACCGTAGCGTCCCTTGGAAGATCCGCCTCTATTCGCGTCCACGCCGAGTTTTCTTCGGGATGACTTCGCAAAGCCACGAGTTTCGTGCCGACAAGAACTACTAGATTCTCCAAAGGCACGACAAGAATATCAAGAGAGAGAGATGGAAAACTAACCACCAAACGGAGAAAGGGAATCAAGATTCCGGGAGGAAGGAAGGAGTCGCGACCCGCTTCTTCTTCTTCTTCGGCACCTTCTTGGTGGAGGTGGCTCACGGCAAAGGAGGTGAGGGCAGCCGGCCCTAGAAGAGGGAGAGGGTAGCCGGCCCTAGAAGAGGGATAGGGAGAGAAGGAGAGAAAGAGAGGCTAGGCAAGAATCCTTAATCTCTTGAATTGATTTCCAAGCCTTGCCTTTGCACCTTTATATAGTAGCCTCTTTATCGCCAAGTCTCCTTTTAACGGAATAAATTTTTCATAAGAAATTTATCTTATAAATTTTTCTATGAATTATTCCGTTATGCCAAGTTTTTATTATAACTTAATTTATAATAAAAACAACCATGTCTCCCCTTTTATTATGGAATAAAATCTTACAAGAAATTTGTTATATAAATTTTTCTTATCATGAAAAAATCAATTCATAATTGATTTTATAAAATAAAATAAACCAATCCATGGTTCATTTTAATTTCCATAAAAAAAATAAATTTCTATAAATTTCTTTATATAAATTTCTTTATCCATAATTTTATAAAACAAATCACGCTCGATTTATTTTATAATTTAAACCAAACAATTTGGTTTCCCTTTTTTATTGTGGTCGGCCAAACCAAAGAGGGTGAGGACCCTCTTTGGCCGGCCAAATTCAAGGCCTCTTCCTCACGAATTAAACTCATTTAATTCGTCCATTAAGTCTTCAAAAGACTTAGCCATTTTAAGCTTCCGATGCGTCTCTGATAAATTCAGATTCGTCTTATCTCTCTTGATCGGAAAATTCAATTTTCAACTCGTTTTAAATCCCTCAGATTACTCGTAGTGCGTGTGACTAAATAGGCTTTCAATTTATGTTGGCCGTCTATAATCAACCAATTATAGAACGATCATGAGTGGCACCTAGTAGTACATCATGACCCCCAATTAATCGAAAGATCAACGGTTGACCTCAGAAATAATTCTGAAACCCTTCAGCAGCTCTAATGAATCGTGCCTCATTCCCTTCACCATCTTATACCCACTTGGTTCAGGACACGGTCTATGTGTGTCAGTCCCCACTAGGCTGACTACGTCACACCTAGCCCAAGTAATATCTTTCTCGTCCAATGGATTCTAATTACTCTATCAATCCGAGCTCAAGATAGAGTTAATCAAGACCGCAGATCAAGATCTGAAAGTTTGGGCCAAATCAGAGTTCATCTGACCGTTGGATTATGCTTAAGAGAAGTCTAAACCATCCATTCAAAAGGAAGGGAGATCTGAGCCATCCATTGCAAATCTGATTGATCCAAGCTAAGGAGGAGCAGATCCTGACCATTGATGGAGATCTGGGAAGTTTGATTCTGATCCGAGTTGATCTGACCGTTGGATGAGACGAGGATGATCACAGCCGTTCAAATTCAAATGGGATAATTTAAATCAGAAACTTGTCCGGCTAGCTCGTGGTCATCGCAGAGTAGCGAGTTTGCATCTGTTCTTCGTTTTCTTCTCTGATCATGCGGCCAACATCAAATTCGTTTGTTTTCAAGGTTTTGGATCATCGAGGTAGTTTTCTTATTCAGTTTGCTAACCAAAATCTCGCAGCTGAAGGAGCTCAGGTGAGGGTTTCACCCGAAGCTCTGCCCACTGATCGATTCCCTTGATCGTTGTTGTCTTCATCGAGCGGAGCAATCAGAGCATGTGGAGGGGTTCTCCGAAGTGATCTGAGCGAGATCGCCACTCAGCGTTCCAAGGAAGAGGAGATCGTGGGTGATTTCAGTTTCTGATCGTTCACTGCGATCGGACAGAGACGCTTCTGATCGGTCCCCAATCCGATCAGAAGAAGACCTGATCGGTCCCGTGACTGATTAGGAAGAGCAGTACACACCAATCTACTACAAACTGATCAAGGGAGTTTTTCTTCATTGGTTTTCGAGCTAGAGGGTTTCTAGCTAGACTTTTGTGTGACGGCAAAGGGAAGTCTTGACAATGAACTGAGTTGATGTTCAATTTAGGATAATTATGGTTCTAAACACTTATTTCTTCAAATTACTCTAGCTTATTTCCAACTACACTTCAAGTCAAGTTTCTTAGGCATTGTTTTATTCTAGTTTTCATTATTCTGCAATTAGTTCCCTGCAATTAGTTCTTAAATTTCAATTCCATCATTTGAATTTAATTGCTCAGTTGTCAAATAGGTTAAGTTAAGTTTCCGCAATTTCCTAATTCATTTCTGTTTTAGCTGAGTTCATTCTGTTTCATATTGTTATTTCATTCCTTATCGTAAAACCCCCCATTTTACTAGAAAATCCAAAACATTAAACGACAAATTCAAGCTTGGATTAAGCACTCTTAACTAGTCATTGGAATAATACGACTTGAGACCCCTATACTACATTTAATTTTGCGAGCTAAGGATTTTCAATTTATAAATATCTAAATTTGAGGCTCATTCGTGACACTTGTTGTGGGCCCATTAAGAATACCAGTACATTAAAACTAATAAAAAAATATATGTAAGAAATTTTTATATAACTTAATTCAGAGATATGCTCCATAATAGAACAAGATCCAGCAGTATGCTTTTTGAATTCGGTGCTTGACCCAACAGGGTCTGAATTGCGATTGCCTCGAGTAATCACTTAATTTCACTATCAATGCTTGCTAGCCCAAATGGTGAGTCAAGCCTCCCAAACTACAATAGGGACCTCAGATGGCCTGGTGTTCCTCTTCCTCCATTTGTATACCATATCCCTGTATAGTATAGTGCAATAGTTGTTCCAATTTTTTTTAAAAAAATTTGGCCTCGTGGCGTTTCTCCCAAACATATCTCTTAAACCACAATAGATTTTGAGAATTGGTATCATGTTAATTTTAAACTATAAAATATGTTTTATATTCAAAATACTTACCAAGAATTTACTGTAATAGAAGTCATTGATATCCTAGTCTACAAGCTTTTATGTAATACCCAACGAGGACAATCGTTCTTTAAACTTCTTGGATGTATAGGTTGCAACCTGATGGCCATCTAGGATAAAGTTGGATTGAAAAATATCATGTATAAGATATGTGTGATAAATAAAAAAATATTAACTTCTTAAATATTTACTAAATACATAAATACTTATTAGTCACCAGAAACCCTCAAAACAATATGGCCAACATGTGCTACTATATGTCCTAGCAACATGACTATATATGCAAAATCAAATTATAAGATATACATATTTGAAATATATATATCATTACATTGTTACTAATTTTTAATAATCTGATATCATTCTGAATCAACTAAATTGACATTTTGCAAGTTCTCATCACTAGACTCCATTGCTACATTAACCTCCTCACCACTAGACATCTCTCTATTATCTATTTCCTCGTAAGTGATATTAACATCTATAAGTAATTGTGATGTGGATTGTATTTCTGAATCAACTGAGTGTATCTCAACTTCTTCATTTTGATATGCATCATGATTTTGGACAGTAATGGTGTTCGACATTTCTATAATTGACCCAGGCTTTATTTGACACATTGTTAACCGTACCATTCACTATGTCTTCATCTCTTCATTGAGTACTCAAGATAGAATACTTGACCACCTTGTACCACGAAGATGAAAGACTTAAACTTATTGAATCTTTTGTTTGCATTAACCTCAACTAAATTATAGAAACAATGTATTCCGGTACATGCTCTTGGAGTAGGATAATATCATGAACATTTGAACAATACACACCTTTTTAAAGGTAAAGTAGGATACTTAACCTCCATGATTTCCTCAAGTCTACAATAATAATCAAATTGAGTATCATTGTTGTTTGTGGATCCTTTTATGCAAACACTAGAATTATATGTAAGCCTTTGTGAATCGTATTGGCCACGTGAAATCTAAATCCATTAACATAATAACCTAAGTGGGTTGTTATATTATAGAGAGATCCTATTATAAGATTTTTTTAGTCTTTCATCTTACACATTTATATTCTATGGTCATTCGCCTATAACCGTAGTTATGATACAAATTAGATATATACATAATACAGTTGCATTATAATATAATTTAATCGCTAACTTACATAAATTTGAAACCAAAATACAAATTCATCCTCTAACTTGTGATCTACCTCAATTGTACTTATTGATGGATTTTGTAAGTGTAGTTGTTGTTCAAACAAGGTGTCAAATAAAGTAATGTGAAGACATATTATATAACATGTCAAATATATGGAAAACTATGTATGTATATATACTTCAGCTATTACCTTATGTATAGTTTGGCATCTTCACAGTTCAAGAGTATATATGCCCATACAGCTAGCATGATATTCTTGTTCATTTAACCGTCTAGAAATAGTTACATCCATTGCCTTACCAGAAAACTTAAAAATAGAAAGCATATCTAGATCAACAGGTTGACTATCATCAGAATTTCGAGGATACTTATGATTTCTAGTTTTCACATTATTGGCAAAATAATAAGAGTAGAAGGAAGTTACTTCTTAAACCAAATATGCATTATATATTGATCCCTCTGTACCGACATGACCCCTCTAGTCCCATCAGGCGACTCTCTAGGCCATGCCCTACGGTCTTCCCACTCCTGGCAGTGGGTTTTTACCTTCCCCAGATTCTAACCCTTGACCTCCAGGCTAAGTACTAGAGTTTATGAATCCTGGTAGCCAAGTGAGCGGCTCACTTGGCTACCAGGATTCATAAACTCTAGTACTTAGCCTGGAGGTCAAGGGTTCAAATCTGGGGAAGGCAAAAACCCACTGCCAGGAGTGGGAAGACCGTAGGGCATGGCCTAGAGAGCCGTCTGATGGGGCTAGAGGGGTCATGTCACTACATAAAAGGCGCATTTTTATTGTAACGACCCGGCACGTCAACCCGACCCCTCGGCCCCTTGGGCGGCCAAATTCCATTTTTGGCGGCCCAACAGCCTGGCCCCTTTGGTCGTCAACCGTCGGTCGTGCCGTTACTCACTAGGACTTCCCACCCCTGGCCAGTAGATTTTTGCCTTCCCCAGGATTTGAACTCTAGACCTCCAGGCTAAGTACTAGAGTTTATGAATCCTTGTAGCTAAGTGAGCGCTCACTTAGCTATCAGGATTTATAAACTCTAGTACTTAGCCTGGAGGTCTAGAGTTCGAATCCTAAGGAAGGAAAAAATCCACTGGCCAGGGGTGGGAAGTCCTACTGAGTAACGACACGGTCGATGGTCGTCGACATCGGTTGTTGGTCGACGACATAAGCCAGGTTGCTATTGGGCCGCCAAATGTTGATTTGGCCGTCAGGTTGTTGGGCTGCCAAATGGGCCGCCAGTTGGGCCGCCCAAGGGGCCGAGTAGACGTGTCGTTACAATAAAAAGTCACCTTTTATTATAACAACTCGGCCCGTCGACCCGACCCCTCGGCCCCTTGGGCGGCCAAATTCCATTTTTGGCAGCCCAACAACCTGGCCCCTTTAGTCGTCGATCGTCGACCGTCGTTACTCACAAGAACTTCCCACCCATGGCCAGTGGATTTTTGCCTTCCTCGGGATTCGAACTCTAGACCTCCAGGCTAAGTAATAGAGTTTATGAATCCTGATAGCGCTCACTTGGCTATTAGGATTCATAAGCTCTAGTACTTAGCCTGGAGGTCTAGAGTTCGAATCCCGAGGAAAGCAAAAATCCACTGGCCAGGGATAGGAAGTTCTTGTGAGTAACGACGGTCGACGACCAAAGGGGCCAAGTTGTTGGGCCGCCAAAAATGGAATTTGGCCACCCAAGGGGCCGAGGGGTCGGGTCGACGGGCCGGGTCATTACACCCTCAACTCTTACTTTGTTATAAATATTATTCTTTAATTTAAAACCTTTTAAATAAGTACATTCATCTATATTGCACAAGACCACCTAGTTGTGTCTCATAAGGTAAATGAATAGGTAGATATTTCATCGAATAAAATAAATTAGGTAAGAATGCGTACTCAAGCTTATAGAGTATCATTGGAATGCCTATTTGAAGCCAAAGCATATTAGATGTCATAATAACCCTTGAAGTTAAATAACTGAAAAAATAGACTCAATTCTCTAAGTACTTGCCAAATATTGTTAGGATGTAGGTCATGAAAAGCTATTGGAATTAGTTTTTACATGAACATGTGATAATCAGGACTCTTCATTTTAAATAATTTTCATTTGTTCGTATTCACACAGCGAGACATATTCGAGGCATATCTATCAGAAAATTTGATTGCATTCAACAAAATACATAATGCTTGTTTACCTTCTTTGTCCAATGTATAACAAGTCTTTGGATATTTATTAGTTATTTCATTCTGATGCAACTCATGTTTGCATACTAATTCTTTAAATTCCTCATGTGATTTTGTTGTATCTTTAGTTTTCCATGAATATTGATCAAAGTATTGAAGATGTTATCAAAGAAATTTTTCTCAACATGCATCATATCTAAATTATGTCGAATGAATAAATACTACCAATATGGAAGCTCCTAAAATATGTTTCTTTTCCTCCAACTACACTTGTTCACTCTATGAATGTACATATTTATATCATCAGAGCCATCCTGATATACTGTTATATATTCATAGCTGTCAATTTCATTGTGAATTCATTCAACTGACTTCCATACTGGGGGAAGTTTCCTGACCATTTCATTCCTTTTGAAAATATTCTTATTTCACCTGAATGGGTGGTCAACTAGTAAAAATTTATGATGATTATCAAACCAGGATATCTTTCCATTGTAAGGCAATAAAAATGCATCAGACTCCCTTATGCAATGTGGATATACTAACTTGCCAGCCTTGCTCAATCCTGACAATATTGAGTATGCTGAAAAATCACTAATCATTCATAACAAAACAACATGCATTATAAAATTTATTTATTTGCAATGTCATAAGTCTTTGACCCAACATTTCATAAATGATTTAGCTCTACAATCAAATGTTGTAAAAAAAAAACTATTTGTCATTTTGGATTTTAAGGATTTGTCATAAGTCTTTTATGCACATCCATGGTTGTAGGTATATGACATTAATATAACTAGCTAAGAAAAATATTGTTGTTTATAGCTTTCAAATGGATGAAATTCATTTGCGGAAAGTCTGTCTCACATTACGTGGTTCTATTGCAAAGGAGAAAAATATTGTATCATGATGTTTTTGTTGGATCAGAGAAAATGATAGAGGGGGGAGTGAATATCGTTATAAAATTTTCGGACTAAGAAAGAGCAAATACGCAGCGGAAAATAAAGTAACGAAAAGCAAGATATTGACACACAGGATTTATTTACTTGGTTCCCGACCCCCCAGGGTCAGTACGTCCAAGGCCTATGTACTCAGCGTGAGTCCACTATTGGTCTCCTTTCTAGAATTTCCGGACGTGGGAAAACCCCGTCTTACAGTACAATAATTGCAATCACAAAGATAGATAAATTACTTGCAGAATATAAATTCAAACCAAAATGATTATGGTCGAAGCCTCGGCCGATCTGGACCTCCGAAGTGCCGCGCACTTCCTCCTGGAGCCTCCCGGTCGTAGAACCTCATCGTTAGCGCTTTGTCGTCAGTCAGAGAGCTCAGAATCATTCTGAAAAGTTGTGTTTGAAGTTGTGGGGTCGAAGCCCCTTTTATAGGCTTCATACGGGCGCCTGTGTCGATGGGGGCGCCTACACGTGGCCTGTCCTGCGTGATACCTTATCCACAGGCTCAATCAGCGCTTATCCATCTCCACTTGGGTGCCTGAGCTGATGGGGGCGCCCGTGACCTCACGGGCGCCTGATCTGCCTTGGTCCAAAGGCTTCGCAGCTGAGTTTGGGAATTTGCCTTCACACTTGGGAGCCCGTATCCAAACAAGCGCCTGAGCCCATTCGGGCACCTGAGTCCATCCGGGCGCCTAGGCTTAGTGAAGCACCTCACTTGCAGACGACCAGTCCTTCGACGTTGCAAGATATACAAATACAAAGCAAATATACACACAATCTCAAGCTTAAGGACTTGGTTCTGACATCAAATTTCAGTGAAACCCTAGATCGAACCGACGCAAGTTCCCACCCCCGAGAACGCGCCTTTCACCTACTCCATTCAGGAGATGGTTGCCACCCAGTCCTTCGGGTGGGCTTTTGCTTAGCCTCCGATACTCTCGGATCTCGAGACGTCCGAACCCCGACCCGTCTCTACTTCTGTCCTTAATCATCGCTCAACTAAGTTTCTCAATCCCTCGGACCAAGACATTGTGCCCAAACCCTAGGTCCAGGACTTCGGTGCCTAACCCTCGGCCAGGTCTTCGTGCCCAATTCCTCGAACCAGGTCTTCGGTGCCCAACCCTCGGCCAGGACTTCTTGCCCAGTCCTTGACCAGGACTTCGTGCCCGTCTTCCGAGCAGGTCTTCGGTGCCCAGCCCTTTGACAGGACTTATTGCCCAATCCATGATCAGGACTTAATGCCCAATTCTTCGAACCAGGACTTACTGCCTAGGTTAACTAGGACTTTCTCTCACTTTGATACTCCTCCTTTGCTCACCCTCCCTTGTTCTATGGATCACTGACTTAAGTGTATTGTCAATCATTAAAACACTTAAAGGAAGACATCACTTATGCAACTTGCACCAACAATCTCCCCCTTTTTGATGTTTGACAATATATTAAGTTAGATTGGTTGAAAGGGCTAAACCTTGAAAAAATAATCTATGTTTTGAAAATACATTTTTGATCCTCTGGGGAAAAATAGGAAAAAATTTCTAACTTTCACTCTCCCCCCTTTTTTGAAAAACATTTTGATTTTTTGATCATTGGTAAGAGAGAAAAAAAATTTATGTTTATAACTTAAGTCGCATCTCTCCACCTTTGTCATACATCAAAAAAACCAAAAATACTTGCACCAACAATGGAAACATTTGGTTCTTAGTATAAATTTTTGAAAGCATAGCATAAAATTCAGTACTTATAAAAGATTATGCAATTAAAACACGTTATGCATTTTGCAAAAAAAATTTGTACTTTGGAAAATGTTGAGCACTTTACAAAAATATTAGTAATTTGAAAGAAATTTTGCACTTTTTGAGAACATACTAGTACTTTTCAGAGATATTACAATTTTTGAAAAATACACGTACTTGAAAGCATATTAGGCATTTTCGAAAAGTATAAGTATATTTTTTGAAGAATATCAACATTTTTTAAAAGTATAAGAAAGTATAAGTACTTGAAAAATATTAGAATTTAAAACATAATATTTTACTTGACTTGGTATCTTTTCTAGTCTGACACAATCCTAGGAAACCTTGTTGACTACAAGGATATTTTCCTAAGTGTCCTGGAAAATTCTCTAAATTCAAATAAGTACTATTTCCAAACAAAATTTTGATAAGCCAAAATATGATAGTATTTTGAAAATATATGCAAGTACATTTTAAAAAATGTATGAACTTTTGAAGACACAATATTTTACTTGACTTGGTTTATCTTCCAGTCTGACACAATCCTAGGAAACCTTGTTAGCTACAAGGACATTTTCCTAAGTGTCCTGGAAAATTTTCAAACTCAAGAAAAATATTATTTCAAATTGATTAAAACAAGATAAATTTTTGAAAATAATAATATTTTTAAAGAGAAATTATTAAAATGATAGTATTTGAAAGGAAATTACTTATGTTTTCAGAAGAATATGAAAATACCGTGCATGAAAACATATCACCTTGAAATATTCAATAATTCTTTTAATTTGACCTCCCCCTAAACTTGACCCAGTCCTAGGAAGCTTGTTGACCACAAGTAATCTTCCTCTGAGTCTTTAGGATTTGGTTCAGATCAAAAAGAATTATTTAACAATTTCAAAAATGATTGCCAACAAAAAATTAAAAAAACTTGTCAGAGAATTTTTTTTTGACTTAGACTCCCCCTAAATTTGACACATCCTAGGAGTCCTTGTTGATAATGAGGCAGATTTCCTCTGTGACTTTAGGGTTTATCAAAGACAAAGAAATAGGTAATTTTTTAAAATATGATTTTTAAAGCATAAGCCTTTTTTTCGGAAACATAAGTAATTTAAAGCACAATATTCGAAAAGTCTTTTCAAATGATAGTAATGTTTAAAGTACAGTAAAAAAAACATTTCAAAAGAATGAAAACACTCCCCCTGTACCCGACATCGTTTGACTCTATCTAAGTGCCTTAAGGAACTTTAATGTTGTCCTAAGAGGCTTGTGTCTAATTGTGTGAGTCAAATAATTTTTAAAAGGATATAATTTTTGAAAACATATAATATATAATCAATCAAGCGAGCATGAATTTCATAAAAACATTATTATGTTGAAGCACTATTTTGAAAATATATTTTTAGAAAAATATTCTAACAATTTTGAAAATAGTTTTAAAACATATTCATCAATTCATTAATCCTTAACATCTCACCCATTCTAGATGTCTCAATACAGCAAGCATGGTTGCCTTATGGGTGCATTGTGAGATGCTTGAATCATTTTTATTAATTCATTGTTAAATCTAAGATTTAATTGAAACTTGTGTTAGATTTAAATTTGGCAAAGAGTAAATTGAATTTGAATTTTGAAAATTGGCTTCCAGGTCTTGGCGAGGCACAAGGTCTTCTTTGGTCGTAGCCTTATTGGATCATCAACCCTTTCCTTGACAAAGCCTTTTAAAGAAATTTCATTTTCAAAATTACTTTTTAAGAAATTCTGGTCTAACTAGTTTGGGTCTTGGATCGGTAGCTTCAGCTAGTTCCACCAGACTAAACAGACCAAGTAGAGTATACTTGACCTTATTAGAAGGGCTTCCCTAACGTACTATCATCTCACCTCCACCCAATACTATGTTGATCGAGTTTCAATTATTCTTTTTTTTATGACCGTTCCAAATTATGCATAAAATTAAACAAGAATGGCATGTCATATATTTAAAAGAAATAGCAGATGCATGGCATGTCAGTTATGCATGAGTCAAACAATTCAAATCATTTTATTTAAGTTTCTAAAAATGTATCAAACTCTCAATTTGATACATGTCGTGTGAACCCGTGAATATGTCAACCCACTTTAACATATTTAATGTTATTAAATTAATTATTACGGTTTAGGTAAGATTTTATTTAGTTTGAGTTTAAGTTATTTAAGAATTAATTGGAATTGAATTAATTAAATATTAATTAAGGATTAATTGAATTAATTAAGAATTAATTCGAATTAATTAAAGATTAATTGAATTAATTAAGAATTAATTAGAATTTGAGTTAATTAATAATTAATTGTATTAATTGGAATTTGGGTTAATTAAAGATTAATTGAATTAATTAGAATTTGAGTTAATTAAAGATTAATTGAATTAATTAGAATTTGAATAATTAATGATTAATTGAATTAATTAAAGTTAAATTGAGTTAATTCGGATTTAATTGAGGTTAAATTAATTAATTAAGAACTAATTAAGATTTAATTGAGGGTAAATTAATTAATTAACAATTAATTAAGATTTAATTGAAGTTAAATTAATTAATTGAGAATTAATTAAGATTTAATTGAAGTTAAATTAATTAACTAAGAATTAATTAATATTTATTTAATTAAGGATAACTAAAATTAAGTTAATTAAGGATTATTTATGATTGAACTAAATTAGGTAAAAATTGTTAATATTTAATTAGTTTTAAATTTCAAAATCTTTGGGTTAGATAATAATTGTGGGTTTAGCTTCATCATTTTCATTATTTTAAGAATTTCTGATTCCTTTACTATTTCTTCTTTATTTATCCTTTCAAGTTTTTCTAATAATTTTGATTTATTTGAATCTTTGTGAACTTTATTAATTATGGCCTTGATCTCAGATAATTTCATATCCTCCTAATCCTCAAAATTACATCTTTCAATATCCTCAAAGAAGATGAAGTAATTTGTGCCACTAGTTAAAGTTTTGTAATAATCTTCTATATTGTCTATAATTAAACTATTATCTAAAATAATTTCATCTTCAATATCCTCAAAATTATCCTCAGAAATATCTTCAATATTTTCAAGAATCTCAAAATTAATTTCTGGATTATCAAAATTAAATTTTGGATTATCCTTATGATTTTCAAAATTAATTTTCGGATTATCCTTAAGATTATCAGAATTAAATTCAGAATTATCCTCCAGATTTTTAAATTTTAATTCAGTATTATCCTTAAGATTTTTAAATTTAGAATTAATCTCTGAGATAATTTTATCAGAATTTATTTCAGATTTAAGTTTAGAATTAATTTTAGCAATTATTGAATTGGTATTAAAGATTAACTAGTTAATTTTGGATATTTTAACCATATCCACATTTCGTAACTGGTTATGCATGATATTTAACTGACTATGTAATAATTTTAATTTAATAGAAAAATCATCTAAATTATCTACATAGGACAATGCAGAAAATTGAAAATTTTTTGGAATATAGATTTTGCGTACCTTTGTCGGACACTTATTTTTGTAGTGTTCGTACCTTTCGCATTTAAAGCATCTGATGTGATCTCTGTTCTTCTAGCCTCCTGGTGCTGGTACGTCTTTTGTCATCGGTGAAGAACGAGTCTTACAAGTAAGACACTTACTTTTGTAGTGCCCTCTCTCCCTGCATGTGTAACAAATGATAAGATTTTTAAACTTAGAGTTTACAATCTTACCTTTTGATTCCTCATTTAGAATCTCTCCCTTGATTCCTGCCGTCTCAGATCTAGACTCATCTTCTGATACTGGTTTGGATTCTATTAGACCCTTCCAGGTTCTGAAGTACTCGCCTGAGAATAGAGGTGGACGAGCACTGTTCCATTCAAGATTAGCCATTCAATATGTACCTTGCACAAAATAAACAACAAAAATGTATCAAGACTTAGTCTTAGATTAGTAGTGTGAGAGAAAAAAGATGTCCAAAATAAATATTGCACGAATTTTGAGGCAGAATAATAATAAAAAGTTTGTGACAAATTAATTAATTAAATTTTTTTTTGAAAAATGTTGGCAATAAAAAATTAACTTGAATTAAGGTAGCACAAATTTCGAGAAAAATATTAAAATAATAATATAAAAAGTTTATGACAAAATTTTTTAAAAATTGATCGTTATATCAATTCTAACTTATGGTTAAAAAATAAGAATTCAAAATAAAAAGGCGAAAAATAAGAATTCTGACTTATGACAAAATTTTAAACCCACGCACAAATATTATTTATTTGAATTAAAAAGCGAAAAATCTGAAAAAAATCTGAAACTGGTGGTTACACCAAGTTTGAGTCACCCGCTTTGATACCACTTGTAGGATCGAAGAAAATGATAGAGGGGGGTTGAATATCGTTATAAAATTTTTAGACTAAGAAAGAGCAAATACGCAGCGGAAAATAAAGTAACGAAAAGCAAGACTATTGACACGCGGGATTTATTTACTTAGTTCCCGACCCCCCCAGGGTCAGTACGTCCAAGGCCTTTGTACTTGACGTGAGTCCACTATTGGTCTCCTTTCCATACTTTTCGGAGGCGGAGAAAACCCGTCTTACAGTACAATAATTGCAATCACAAAGATAGATAAATTACTTGCAGAATATAAATTCAAACCAAAATAATTAAGGTCGAAGCCTCGGCCGATCTGGACCTCTGAAGTGCTGTGCACTTCCTCCTGGAGCCTCCCGGTCACAGAACCTCATCTTTAGTGCTTTGTCATTAGTCAGAGAGCTCAGAATCGTTCCAGAAAGTTGTGTTTGAAGCTGAGGGGTCAAAGCCCCTTTTATAGGCTTCATACGGGCGCCTGTGTCGATGGGGGCGCCTACACGTGGCCTGTCCTGCGCGATACCTTATCCACAGGCTCAATCAGCGCTTATCCATCTCCACTTGGGTGCCTGAGCTGATGGGGGCGCCCGTGACCTCACGGGCGCCTGATCTGCCTTGGTCCAAAGGCTTCGCAGCTGAGTTTGGGAATTTGCCTTCACACTTGGGCGCCCGTATCCAAACAAGCGCCTGAGCCCATTCGGGCACCTGAGTCCATCCGGGCGCCTAGGCTTAGTGAAGCACCTCACTTGCAGACGACCAGTCCTTCGACGTTGCAAGATATACAAATACAAAGCAAATATACACACAATCTCAAGCTTAAGGACTTGGTTCTGACTTCAAATTTTAGTGAAACCCTAGATCGAACCGATGCAAGTTCCCACCCCCGAGAACGCGCCTTTCACCTACTCCATTCAGGAGATGGTTGCCACCCAGTCCTTCGGGTGGGCTTTTGCTTAGCCTCCGATACTCTCGGATCTCGAGACGTCCGAACCCCGACCCGTCTCTACTTCTGTCCTTAATCATCACTCAACTAAGTTGCTCAATCTCTCGGGCCAAGACTTTGTGCCCAAACCCTAGGTCCAGGATTCGGTGCCTAACCCTCGGCCAGGTCTTCGTGCCCAATTCCTCAAACCAGGTCTTCGGTGCCCAACCCTCACCAAGACTTCTTGCCCAGTCCTCGACTAGGACTTCGTACCTACCTTCCGAGCAGGTCTTCGGTGTCCAGCCCTTTGCCAGGACTTTGTGCACAATCCATGATCAGGACTTATTGCCCAATTCTTCGAACCAGGACTTATTGCCTAGGTTAACTAGGACTTTCTCTCACTTTGATACTCCTCCTTTGCTCACCCTCCCTTGTTCTATGTATCACTGACTTAAGTGTATTGTCAAACATTAAAACACTTAAAGGAAGACATCACTGATGCAACTTTCACCAACAGTTTTCATGCAGGAGAGTTACAAGGATGACACATTATATCTCCTTCATGTACATGGTTTTGCTGTCACCTCATGTGGCTTGTTATTGCGACAGATGCATATAAGCGTTGGAGCCTAGCAATTAACAGGAAGTACTACATCACTTTAAAGGAAATATTTTTCTTCTTCTTCTCAGGCATGCAACTACTTTCCTTATAACGAGAGTGATTACATATTCTATATTTCATCAATTCGCCATCTTCATTCCAAAAGATTATGTAGTTATTGATACAACAATGAATTGTTTCTACTAGCAAACTCAAATCTCTAATTAATTTCTTTGTATTGTAGAAGCTATCAGTCAAGCAATTATCAGCGAGTAGCAACAATGTCATCAATTGATACATGTCATCATAACATTATTTAGAGAAATAATGTTCTATCTTCATGTTTAGTAATCTTGTAGTAGCTGACAATTGATCATATACATTCATTGTGTCATAAATCATTGATTGTATTGTATTAATAGGCCTTAATAATTCCTCTAGAGTAATCGGGCTTGATGAAGAAGCAACAGAAGGTTCAATTTGTTCAAATATATACGACTCTCCATGGCAATCGCAGTTGTAATAATGTGGAACAAGTTCATACCTACATATATGTGTTTTCATTGTATCCTCATCATAGATAGTTATATTTCTATATTTGCGCTGATTACATGGACACTTTAACTCAGCACCAGTCAAGCATTTTGGATGAATATTAGCGAAGTTCACAAACTTTTCAAACCAATAAAAAAATTCTTGACTGATAAATCCATTATCTAACTTATTGTACATCCAAGCCTTGTTCATATACATTGTATCCTAATATGAAAAAAATTCTAACATAGTTAATCATGTCAAACTAAACATGATTATATTTAAATCATTTTGATCATCTTTGGTTAGGTTAGGCTATATCTCTATCTCAATCAATGATATTCTCATACTTATTTTGATTATCCCTTGAACACAAACACTTGTTATGAATATATTTGATAAGAAAGCATGTATTCGCTAGCTACAGTTGACATTCTTAGCACTTTTGTACTTTAAATTTTTCGCTTACCGAACTTACTCCTACGTTGATCTAATGCCAAAACTACTATTTTTGAATTCTTGGTTTGATACTAAACGTGGTTCTGCAGTAGTCATTAACTAGACAATTGGGAAAAGAAAGTAAAAAAAGCATAACATTAAAAAATCAACTTATCAAACCAAGTGTATTAAGTGTCTAAAATGACAACGATATCATAGTTCTCAGCATGTTCATCGAGCACTCTAAAGGAAGTTTGATTAATTCAAGAAGAAGAAATCAATTAAAACTCCATTTTGATAGAAAACAAAATTAAATCAAACGAGAAACTTAACCCACATGCCAATAGTCACTATCGATGGTAAGCAGTTTGGTGATGGCAAAAGTCCTAGCAATTGAGCATTGCTCAACGGTGGCCGAGCACTACCAGGTGCGGTCGACCACTGCTCGGCGGTGATCGACCACTACTGAGTGACAGTTGACCTCTGTTGGGCGTTGCAAAGCACTATTGGGCGTAGCAAAGCCCTCGGGTGTTGTATGTTGGTGCAAAATACATCAGTGATGAACAGTCATCCGCTAGTGTTTCGATGTTTGACAATATACTAAAGATAGTGACAATATATTAGACAATATATTAAGGGTGGTCAAAGTTATCAAGGATTAAATCAAACAGGAGCTTATGTTTGGTAGGGTAAACCCAAGTTTGATCAGGTTAACTAAGGAGTTAGCCAAACAGGATATGATGATTGGCAGAATGAATAGAACCCAGGGTTGGTCAGTTTGACTAAGGGATTAAACCAAACTGGACTTGAGGTTTGGGATTATGTTTACTTAAAGATTGGAGGAAGTCTAGTCAGGATTATGATGACTAGCAAAGAAGTGATTATGGTGAACTAAGTCCTAGTGAGTGAAGTTGGGCACGAAGTCTTGGTCCGGAGGACTGAGCACTAAGTCATGGTCGGGGATTGGGCAACGGATTCTTTGCCGAGTGAGGATTGTGGATAGAAGTAGAAACGGGTCGAGATCCAAGTTCTCGAAGGCTGAGCAAAATTTCGGTCGGAGGTCCCGGTTGGCGAAAGCTTTAGTCGAGCGGGGATCGCGTACAGAGGTAGAGACAGGTCGAGGTCAGACGTCTCGAGATTCGGGTTCTCGGAGGCTGTGCGAAAGTCCAATCGGAGGTTCCGGTTGGCAAAGGTAACTTCTCCTAAGAGGAGTAGGTGAGGATGCGTTCCCCGGAAAAGGGAACATTAGGCGTCAGTTCGACCTAGGGTTTCGGGTGAAATCCAAAGTCAGAACCAATAAGTTAAGGCTAAGATTTTTTATATTTTTGTCTTGTGTTTGTTGTCTAATAGGTACCTGGAGTTGGAGGCTAGATAGGAAAGCAAACGCAGGAGAAAACGCACTTGGGAAGACCCTTCCTGGGCGCCTGACTTGAATCAGGCGCCCAAGATGGGTTGGGCGCCCCAGTTGGAGCATATCCATCCCAGGTGTGGGGGTCGGTGTCGTCGATAGAGGGCGGCTGAATATCGACCGTAAAAACTTTACAGAAACTTCGTAAACTTTCGATTGTTCATTCGGGTCACAGAGTTAGTAGCAGCGGAAAATAGAAAGAACGAATAAAAATCGAACTCGGAGTGCACACGGATTTTACTTGGTTCCCAACCCTCCAGGGTCAGTACATCCAAGGCCTAAGCACGGGAAACATACATCCACTAATGGTCTCCTTTCCCGACTTTCCGGAGGCGAAGGATCCCGTCTTACAGTGCACGTTTGTACAATAAAAAATATACAGAAATTAAGTGCAGAAAAGTAAAAGCAAACCAAAATATAAAAGGTCGAAGACTCGGCCGATCTGGAACTCCGAAGTGCCGCGCACTTCCTCCCGGAGCCTCCTTGGTCGCAGAGCTTCATCATTAGCGCTTTGTCATCACTCAGAAAGCTCAGAATGATATTCAAATTGTTGTACTGAGTTGAGGGGTCGAAGCCCCTTTTATAGGCTTGTCTTGGGCGCCTATGATGAAGGAGGCGCCTCACAAGGCTTGGTCAAAGCTTATCTTCGCTCCGAACTCGCAGCAGCAGATAAACCTTTGATCCAGGGCGCCTATGTTGAAGGAGGTGCCTGATTCATTCAGGTGTCTGACCCATTGAAGCGCCTGTTTCATTAGGGTGCCCTAGTTAATGGGGGTACCTAGCAGCTAGGTTTCCAGCCCTGTTGTATGTTTGTTTGCCTGCTTTGTCTTCAATTTTAGGTACCTGCAAGATACATAAATACAAGGCAAACACATGTATATCCTTAGCCTTAAGGGTTTGGTTCTGACTTCGGATTTCCGTGAAACCCTAGGTCAAACTGACTCCTAAGTTCCCATTCCCGGGAACATGCCTTTCACCTACTCCTCTCAGGAGACAGTTGCCACCCAGCCCATCCGGTTGGACTTTTGCCCATCTTTACTCACCAGGACTTTTGCCCAATCCTACGACCAGGACTTATTGCCCAATTCCACAAACCAAGACTTAGTGCCCAACCCTCGGTCAGGTCTTAGGTGCCCAGCGCTCGGCCAGGACTTAGTACCCAATTCCATGAACCAGGACATAGTGCCCAACCCTCGATCAGGTCTTAGGTGCCCAGCCCTCGTCCAGGACTTAGTACCCAATTCCATGAACCAGGACATAGTGCCCAACCCTCGGTTAGTTCTTAGGTGCCCAGCCCTCGGCCAGGACTTAGTGCCCAATCCATGATCAGAACTTAGTGACTAGGTTAACTAGGACTTTTCATCACTTTGGTCCAGTTTTCTTGACTACCCTTCCCTTGTTCAATGTATCACTGACTTTAGCATATTGTCAAACATTGAAACACTTAGAGAAGGACATCACTGATGCATCTTACACCAACAATCTCTCCCTTTTTGATGTTTGACAATATCTTAAGTTAGATTGGATGAAAGGGCTAAATTATAATCCTTGGGATAAAAAGAATGATCTAAGTTTTGAAAATACATTTTGATCTATTGGGAAAGCTCTCTATCATTTGGGAGAAAGAAAAAAAATTCTAACTTAAGCTCACTCCCCTTTTTTTTCAAAAAAAAAACATTTTGATTTTCATTTTTCTCCATTGGGAAGAACACAAAAAAAATCTAACTTAAGCTCACTCTCCCCCTTTGTCATAGATCAAAAATGACAAAAACAGCCTTGCACCAACAATGAAAAAATTAAAAAAAATATCTTTTGAAAGTGCTTGGTTTAATTCTTTTGAAAGCATAGCAAATCACTAATTAAAAAAACTGGGTACTTAAATTGCACCAAAAAACTCCAGTCTTTAAAAGTATTGTGCACTTTGGAAAAATATTTTAAACTTTGAAAATTGTCCACTTAGAAAAAAATATTGCCTTAGAAGAATTGGAAAGTTTTTAAAAAAAACTTGCACTCATAAAAAATGTTTAAAAGAAACTATGCACTTTAGAGGAAAATTTTCACTTAGAGAAACACAGTATATTTGTACTTTTAAAAAGAAATTTGCTCTTAGAAAAACTATGTCTTGCACAAAAATTTGTATTTTGGAAAATATAGTGCACTTTAGAAAAATATTAGCATTTTTGAAAAATACAAGGTTTTTTTTTGAAAAATATATTGAGCTTTTTGAAAAATGTAAGTACTTTTTGAAAAATGTATTGAGCTTTTTTGAAAATATTTGTACTTAAAAATATTGTCCTTAGTATTTTGAGAAATATTGTGCAAAAAAAAATTGTACTTCGAAAACATTATTTTGCAATTTGAGAGAATTATTTTACACTTTCTGAAAAATATAAGTACTTTTGAAAAATATTATGCAATTTTTGAAAAATATAAGTACTTTTGAAAAATATTATGCAATTTTTGAAAAATATAAGTACTTTGAAAACACTAGTACTTTACATGACTTGGTTGTTTTTCTAGTCTGATGCAATCCTAGGGAACCTTATTAACTACAAGGATATTTTCCTAAGTGTCCTGAAATATTCTCCAAATTCAAGTAATTATTATTTCTAAAAAAACAAAAAAATTTGAAAGTGAAAAAAAAATGCTAGTATTTTGAAAAAAAAATACTTATGTTTTTAAAAGGATTTTAAAAATACAGTGCATGCAAACATATTATTTCGTTATTAAATGATTCCTTTAATTTGACCTCCCCCTAAACTTGACCCAGTCCTAGGAAGTTTGTTGACTACAAGCGATCTTCCTCTGAGTCTTAAGATTTGATTCAAATTATAAGAACTGTCTAATAATTTTGAAAAATTATTTGTTAGAAATTATTTCTTTTTTATTTAGACTCCCCCTAAATTTGGCACATCCTAGGTGTCCTTGTAGATCATGAAGTAGACCTTCTCTGTGTCTTTAGGGTTTATCAAAATCAAAAGAGTGAACGACATTTTGAGTGTGGTAATTCTCAAGGAGACAATTTTCGAAAATACAATTTAGAATGATGATAATTTTAAAGCATAAACGTTTTTCAAAAAACCTAAGTGATAATAATTTTCCAAGCACGGTTTTCGAAAAACCAAAAAAAACTTTTAAAAGAATAAGACACTCCCCCTTATCGAACACCGTTTGACTCTATCTAAGTACCTTAAGGAACTTTAGTGTTGACCTAAGAGGCTTGTGTCTAATTGTGTAGGTCAAATAATTTTTCAAAAAGATATAATTTTGAAAATGTATAATATACAAGCACTCAGACAAGCATGAAATCCATAAAAATATTATTATGTTAAAACACTATTTTGAAAATAGATTTTTAGAAAAATATTCTAAGAATTTTGGAAAATATTTTTAAAAAATATTTTTCAATTTATTAGTCCTTAACATCTCACCGATTTTAGATGTCTCAGTACAAGCAAGCATGGTTGCTTTATGGGTGTATTGTGAGATGGTTGAATAATTTTTCCCAATTTATTGTTAAATCTAAGAGTTAATCAAAACTTGTGTTAGATTCAAATTTATCAAATAGTAAATTGAATTTGAGTTTTGATAATTAACTTCTAGGTCTTGGCGAGGCACAGAGGCCTTCTTTGACCGTAGCCTTATTGGAGCAACAACTCTTTCCTTGACAAAGCCTTTTATCGAAATTTTATTTTCAAATTACTTCTTGAAAAATTTTGGTCTAACTAGCTTAGGTTTTAGATCGGTAGCTTCGGCTAGTTCTACCAGACTAAACAGACCAAGTAGGGTACACCTTACCTTACTTGACCTTATTAGAAGGGCTTCTCTAACATACTATCATCTCACCTCCACCTAATACTAGGTTGTTCAAGTTTCAACTAGTCTTTTTCCTATAGACGTTCTAAATCATGCATAAAATTAAACATGAATATCATGACATATATATATATAAAAAATAGCAAATGCATGAGCATGACAATTATGCATAAGTCAAACAATTCAAATCATTTTACTTAAGTTTCTAATAATGTATCAAATTCCCGATTTGATACATGTCGTGTGAACCGGCGAATATGCCAACCCACTTTGACATATTTAATTTTATTAAAATAATTGTTGCAGTTTGGGTAAGATTTTATTTAATTCGAGTTTAAGTTATTTCAGAATTAATTGGATTTAAGTTAATTGAAGCTAAATTAATTAAGAATTAATTGAAGTTGAATTAATTGAAAATTAATTAAGGATTAATTAAAGTTAATTTAATTAGGGATTAATTAAAGTTAATTAGGGATTAACTAAAGTTAAATTAATTAAAGTTAAATTAATTAAGGATTAAATTAAGTTAAATTAATTAAGGATTAAATTAAGTTAAATTAATTAAGGATTAAATTAAGTTAAATTAATTAAGGATTAAATTAAGTTAAATTAATTAAGGATTAAATTAAGTTAAATTAATTAAGGATTAAATTAAGTTAAATTAATTAATGATTAAATTGTTAAGATTTAATTAGATTTAGATTTTAAAATTTCTGGTTTAATTAATAGTTGTGGGTTTAGTTTCATCATCTTTGTTATTTCAATAATGTCTGATTTATTTACTATTTCTTCTTTATTTAATTTTTCAAGTTTTTCTAACAATTCTGATTTGTTTGAAGTTTTGTAAATTTTATTAACTATAGCCTTAATCCTAGAAAATTCACCTTCCTCCTCATCCTCATTATCAAAATCATATCCTTTTATAAAAAAAATGATGAACCAGGCAGCAGAGAAATTGAACCTGGGGTGACCGGCCCAGCCCCATGGATGTTTCCCACCGGTCACCAGGGTAAATCGGGAAGCGCTCGCGGTGGCTAGTCTAGAAGCCCAGCGTCCCAGGGTTCGCGCCCCATTTGGAGGAAAAATTCCTGCAAAATGCACCGTAGCTGGGGATCGAACCGCGGATGCAAAATCATATCCTTTTATATCTTCATAGTAGGTGGAGTAATTTTCAGGGCTACTAATTAATGTTTTATAATTATCTAAAGGATTATCCAAAAAATTAATAATTAAATTATTATCTAAAAGGATTTCATCTCCACTATTTTCATAAATATCCTCATTATCCTCAGAAATAATTTTAATATTCTCAGAAATATCATTAATAGTTTCAGAATTAATTTCTAAATTTTTAGGGTTAATTTCTGAATTTTCAGGGTTATCATTAAATTTTTCAGATCTAATTTCAGAATTATCATTAAAACTTTCAGATCTAATTTCAGAATTATCATTAAAATTTTCAGATCTAATTTCAGAATTATCATTAAAATTTTCAAATCTAATTTCAGGATTATCATTAAAATTTTCAGATCTAATTTTTGGATTATCATTAAAATTTTCAGATCTAATTTCAAGATTATCATAAAAATTTTCAGATCTAATATTATCAGAGTTTTTAGAATTGATATTATCATAATTTATTTTAGAAATTATTGAATTGACATTAAGAATTAAAAAGTTAATTTTTGATATTTTAACATTATCTACATTTTGTAATTGGTCATGCAAAATATTGATTTGACTATTCACAAAGATTAATTTTTCAGAAAAATTATCTAAGTTATCTACATATGATAGTGCAGGAATTTGAAAATCTTTTCGAATGTAAATTTTTCGTACATTTGCCGGACACTGATTCTTGTAGTGTCCATACTTTTCGCATTTGAAGCATTTGATGTGACTATTGTCCCACTGGATTCCGGGTGTTGGTACTTCCTTTATCGTCGGTGGTGTAGATTGAGTCTTACGAGTAGGACACTGATTTTTATAGTGTCCTCTCTCCTTGCACTTAAAGCATGTGATATGAAATTTAAAAATTGACATTTTAAAAAAAATATACCTGATTCACCCCTGGGCTCCCCCTCAACTTATGGCGTCTTTGCTCCGTTGGCTGTTAGTTCGGTGAAGAGCTACCGAGCTCTGATACCACTTATGGGGGGCGGTGTCTTCGATAGAGGGGGGGTGAATATTGACCATAAAAACTTCGCGGAAACTTCGTAAACTTTCGATTGTTCATTCTGGTCACAGAGTTAGTAGCAGCGGAAAATAGAAAGAATGAACAAAAATAGAAATCAGAGTGCACACGGATTTTACTTGGTTCCCAACCCTCCAGGATCAGTACATCCATGGCCTAAGCACGGGAAACAACCATCCACTAATTGTCTCCTTTCCCGACTTACCGGAGGCGAAGAAACTCGTCTTACAGTGCACGTTTACACAATAAAAAATATACAAAAATTAAGTGCAGAAAAGTAAAAGCAAACCAAAATATAAAAGGTCAAAGACTCGGCCGATCTGGAACTCCGAAGTGCCGCGCACTTCCTCCCGGAGCTTCCTTGGTCGCAGAGCTTCGTCTTTAGCGCTTTGTCGTCACTCGGAAAGCTCAGAATGATATTCAAATTGTTGTACTGAGTTGAGGGGTCGAATCCCCTTTTATAGGTTTGTCTAGGGTGCCTGTGATGAAGGAGGCACCTCACAAGGCTTGGTCAAAGCTTATCTTCGCTCCAAACTCGCAGCAACAGATAAACCTTTGATCCAGGGCGCTTGTGTTGAACGAGGCGCCTAATTCATTTAGGTGCCTGACCCATTGAGGTGCATGTTTCATTAGGGCGCCCTGGTTAATGGGGGCGCCTAACAACCAGGTTTCCAGCCCTGTTGTGTGTTTGTTTGTCTGCTTTGTCTTCAATTTTAGGTACCTGCAATATACATAAATACAAGGGAAACACATGTATATCCTTAGCCTTAAGGGTTTGGTTCTGACTTCGGATTTCTGCGAAACTCTAGGTTGAACCGCCGCCTAAGTTCCCATTCCCGAGAACGCGCCTTTCACCTACTCCTCTCAGGAGACGGTTGCCACCCGACCCATTCGGTTGGACTTTTGCCCAGCTTTACTCACCAGGACTTTTGCCAAATCCTATGACCAGGACTTATTGCCCAATTCCACGAACTAGGACTTAGTGCCTAACCCTCGGTCAGGTCTTAGGTGCCCAGCCCTTAGCAAGGACTTAGTGCCCAATTCCACGAACTAGGACTTAGTGTCCAACCCTCGGTCAGGTCTTAGGTGCCCAGCCCTTGGCCAGGACTTAATGCCCAGTTCTTTGAACCAGGACTTAGTGCCCAACCCTCGGTCAGGTCTTAGGTGCCCATCCCTCGGCCAGGACTTAGTGCCCAATCCATGATCAGGACTTAGTGCCTAGGTTAACTAGGGCTTTTCATCACTTTGGTCCAGTTTTCTTGACTACCCTTCCCTTGTTCAATATATCACTGACTTAAGCATGTTGTCAAACATTGAAACACTTAGAGGAGGACATCACTGATGCATCTTGCACCAACACCAGGCACTTGGCAAGTCAGGCACCTGGGAAGGTCCCAGGTGTTGAGTTTGGAGCACCAATTATCCTTAGCCTTGTGTTTGAAATTCCATAAATCAATACATTCATGAGTATAACCTTAGCCTTGTGTTTGGAGCACCAATTATCAACAAACCATGTTGATAGATGCTCCCCGTCAACTAATATCTATACAATTCGAAATATAGATAATTTAGGTACCCACACCTTGGGCCCTAAACAACCTTCAATAAAAGATTTTGGCACTCATGCCTTAGTTATTGTCATTCTAACTTTTTGAACTCTAGAAGTATTTGGTGAACTAATATGGGTTCTTGACATCAATGACATGACGCTAGGTTCCTTAGGTTGGTAACCTAATCCAACCTTATTGTAGACCGCTCTTTGAGAATTAAGGATCATATCTAAAGTTTTAGAGCTAGTTGAAAACTTCTCAAGAATATTCTTGAGTTTTTCAACCTCGCTCCTCAAGGTCTTGTTTTCATCCTCAAGGGACTCATTATGCAAATCATTAATTACCTCAGCCTTAGAGGTTTTTAATTATTCTACTTTCAATTTCAATAATTTAACCTTGTTCTTAGATTTTTTAAGCAAGTTGGTTAAGCATGCTATTGTTCTATAACACTTATCTAATTCGGGAGAGATTACCTCTTCATCATCCGAAGATGATGAAGCCGCGGTTGAGGAGTCACTTGATTCGTTATCACTCTCCTTGTTTGGATCTTTTAGTGCCATGAGAGCCATGTGACAGAAGCTCTTCTCCTCCTCCTTTTCTTTCTTCTTCTCCTTCTTCTTCTTTCTTCTGTCTCCTGCCACAAAAGCCACACCCTTTTCCTTTGGGCTTTGGTTAGCGATCTCATGCAGTTCTATTTCATAAAATAAATCTTCTAATTTAACAATAGAAAGATCCTTGGAAACCTTGTAAGCATCCACCATGGATGACCACAAGGCATTCCTAGGGAAGGATTTAAGGACATACCTTATAAGGTCTCGGCTTTCTACCTTCTCATTGATGGAATGTAAGCCATTGAAGACTTCCTTGAACCGACCATGAAGCATACTTATAGTTTCATTTTCTTTCATTGTCAAGTTCTGGAGTTGGCTAAGAAGGAGATCTTTCTTGGCTACCCGGGAATCTCGAGTGCCTTCGTGAAGCTCTATGAGTTTGTTCCACAAATCCTTGGCACTGGTGAAGGGTCCAACTTTGATCAGCTGCTCCTTGGTCATCCCATACTATAGGGTGACCACAGCCTTTACATCAGCTTCCCCCTTTCTTATTTGATCGGCTGACCATCTTGAGAACTCAAGTTCTTTTCCCTCAGCATCCTTTGGAGGAGAGAACCCCTCCTTTACTGAGAACCACATGCTGATGTTGGTCTTGAGGTAATATTTCATTCTGGATCTCCAGTATGGGAAATCAGTTCCATCTAAGAACGGGGGTTTATTTGTGCTGAAACCTTCTCCTCCCAACGCCATCTTCTTGCTCTTCGGGTGTTAGTCCGTTTGAAAGAGCCCCAGGCTCTGATACCACTTGTTGGACCTTGGATGGCTAGAGAGGGGGTGTGAATAGCCAGACACAGAAACTTTTGGCACTTTGAACTTTCTGCACTTAAGTTAGCAGCGGATACCACTTGTTGCACTTAAGGCAACAATAGCAATCCTTGCTCCATTTCCAACTCGCAAATCTGCTTCTCCCTTGACGAGTCTTCTTGTATTCCTTAGCCCCTGTATGTCATTACATATATGTGAGCTACACCCAGTATCAAGTACCCAGGTATTTGAGGAAATAGAGTGACATTCAATAACGAAGATACCTGAAGAGGACGGGGCATCGGATGCCTTCTTCTTCAAGGACTCAAGATAAACCTTGCAATTTCTTCGCTAGTGACCCTCCTTGCCACAATGATGGCAAGTGCCTTTTGGTTTCTTTTCAGTCTTTTTAGCCTTTTTCTTCTTTCCCTTATTCTGTTCTTTGGCCTTCCTCTTAGAACCTTTCTTCGAGGAACCAACTAACAGAACTGCCTTTTGATCCTGCTTTACAGAAGGCTCTACAGACTTCAGCAGGTTGACTAACTCAGGAATGGTAGTTTCCAGCTTGTTCATCCGATAGTTCATCACAAATTGCGAATAACTTTTGGGCAAACAACTCAGAATTAAGTCAATACTTAGTTCATGATCCATTGCAAAACCGAGTGTGTTCAGTTGCTCAATGTACCCCAACATCTTTAGCACAAACTGCGAGGCAGAAGTGCCTTCCTGCATCTTAGTTGTGAAGAGGAGTCTGGAGACTTCGAACCTTTTGGATCTCGCCTACTCTTCAAACAACTCATTAAGATGGAAGATGATGGTATAAGCATCCATATGCTCATGCTGCTTTTGCAGCTCAGGTACCATAGAGGCTAGCATGATGTAACTTGCAAGTTCAGAATCGGTCACATGTTTCTGATAGGCCACCAATTGGTCTGGAGTTGCATCTGCTGGAGGATTTGAGGGAAGTAGATCTTCAAGGACATAAGCAATCTTCTCTGCCTTGAGGACTATCCTCAGGTTTCGAAGCCAGTCCATGAAGTTAGGCCCAGTCAGTTTATTGGTGTCCAAGATGGAACGCAAATTCAGAGAAGACATGATCGAGTGATTAACCTAGAAATACAAATTGAGATTATGTGAGAAGATTTATTAAAGAATGTATCAACATACATAAATTAAATCCTATTTATTTTATGAATTGAATCACCCTTATTATCAATTCGGGAGATCGTAAGAACATCTCCAAATAGGTTGATATCCAACCATAGATAAGAACCACCATGGCTGTGGCCATCAAGTTTTTCTTAGCTATGAAGGTAGGTAATTTTACCGATTACACATCACATATATGTAACTATCACTTTATGCTATCAACTAATTGAATGTTTGCATAAATCATTGGGTTGTTAACTCATTAACAAGTATGTATCATTATACATAGCACCCAACTGCACCTCTCTTTACATCGACCTTGGCTGTGGCACAACAAATCGATGCTCCAAACTTAAGGCTGACCCATTAATCAAGAAATAGTTTTAACATGGTTGGAGCTCATTCAACCGCTTTGTCAGGCTTGGATGTGTCCAACAACCAAAACTAATGATTGACCTCTGACTCGAACTATATTATTCATAAACTAATTCCATGGTTTGAACATGTTGAGGTTCAAGTCGGGCATGGATGTGTCCATCAACCCAAGCGAGAAACAAAACTCCGATTCTAACCATATTAATGGAAGGTGTTGGCCTTAATATTTTGTAAGGGGTTTTGGGTCTCATTCTTTTCTAAGCACATTCATGACATAAAATTATGTCATGACTAACGATTTCCTTAATAAAGTATGTATGTGACTTAATTTATCAAGTCTCATGAATTAAATTAGGAACCGGATTTCCTAATTATAATTTCATACTTTATTAAAGGAATTGTTTTGGGAAACAATTTACTAAATTGTCATAATTAATTTCGGAAATAATATGTTCAAGACTTTGATTTCTCTAAATCAAATCTTATTAAATTAAGAGACAAATCCCTTAATTCAACCACATATTATTTTCATGAAAATCTCATTTAAGAAACTCTATAGGAAACCATTTTCCTAATTAATTTTGGAGACAACAATATGTAAGAGCATCACCTCTTAAACATATTTTATTCATCGATTTAATTAATTACAACAAATTGTTTTCTAAGGGTGGCTCCCCGAGGCTCAGATACCCAAAGAAAAGTAATGTGTTGTAAATCCAATTGGACGGCTCCCCGAGGCTCAATCCAAATCAAACATGACAATTTCAATTAAAAATTGGGAAATTAAATTACAACAACTAACTTTAAATTGGACGGCTCCCCGAGGCTCAATCCAAAATAAAGAATTTTGTTGTCAATTTAAAAACCAATTCAAATTTAATTGTCAATTAACTGTCCATGAATTTGTCTAGACTTTCTTAAAAGAAAGTGCCCAAAATTGCGAGATTTCAAAAATAGGTTTTCAGAATAATTGTAAGTTTCCGGTACAAAGAAAACTTACATATTCCCAAAATTGGAAAATTTCTAAAATAGAAAAATTTCCAAAATTGGAAAGTTTCCAAAGATGGGAAGTTTTCGAAATTATTATAAAATTTCAGAAAATAGAAAATTTCAAACATTTGCGAAATTTCATGAGGATTTCCAAACTTTGAAATTCCTAAATCTAAAATTTATTATAATTTGAAAGTTTCCATAATTGAAAATGTTTCCGAAATTGAGATCATGACAAAGTTTTCCACAAAACAATTATTTGATTAAGTCGAACACTAACCGGCTCTGATACCACTGTTGGGACCGGGTGCATGTCGACAAGGATACGAGTTCGTAAAATTTTAAATTCTTACGTGCAGCGGAAGAATTTACATAAAATAATTTCCTAAATTATTTTAACTTCGTATCTAGCATGCAACCTTATAGTGTATCGACATAATCATAAAATAAAACATTGCGGAAAAAGTAAACTAATTTACTTTGTACCTCGCGTAACTCGAAGTAAGGGACGAGATCCAACCGTAGCGTCCCTTGGAAGCTTCGCCTCTATTCGCGTCCACGCCGAGTTCTCTTCGGGATGACTTCGCAAAGTCACGAGTTTTGTGTCGACGAGAACTACTAGATTCTCTATGGGCACAACTTAGAAGATCAAGAGAAGAATTAGCAAACTAACCAATGAAGTAACGGAATCGAATTCCGAGAAGAGAGGAGTCGCTATCCGCTTCTTCTTCTTCTTGTTCGGGTTCTCCTTCTTCTTGAATGCTCACGCCACAACCCAAGGAAGTGGATGAGGTGCGCCGGCCCTAGATGGAGGAAGGGCGCCGGTCCTAGGTCACCAAGTGGGCGCCGGCCCTAAGGGAGGAGAGGGGAGGGAGAAGAGAAGAGAGAGAGAGGGAGAGCTCTTCACAACTTGATTAGTTGATTCGGATTAAGGGCTAGCCTTTGGTTCCTTTATATAGTAGCAACTCCTTTGCTAAGTCTCCCTCTTAACGGAATTAACGGAATTAGTTATAAGAAATTTATCTTATAAATTTTCTTATTGATTATTCAGTTTAAGCCTAGTCTTATTATAACTAATTTATAATAAAACAAATTAGTTATCATAAGAAATTTATCCTATAAATTCTCTTATGAATTTTATTATAACTAACTTTATAATAAAACTAATTAATTATCATAAGAAATTTATCCTATAAATTCTCTTATGAATTATTCCGTTTAAACCAAGTTTTATTATAACTAATTTATAATAAAACAAATTCTTCTTCTCTTTAAATTATAGAATAAATTTTATAAGAAATTTATAAACTTTCTTATTATGGAAAAATCAATTCATAATTGATTTTATAAAATTAAAATAAACCAATTCATGGATTATTTTAATCTTCCATAAAAGAATAAATTTCTATAAATTTATTTATATAAATTTCTTTATACAAATTATTTATCCATAATTTATAAAATAAATCGCGCTGGATTTATTTTATTAAACCAAAATTAATTGGTTTTCTCCTCTATTGTGGCCGGCCACCCAAGGGGGGTTTGGCACCCTCTTTGGTCAGCCAAACCAACCCGAACCGGTCGCGAATTAAACACATTTAATTCGCCCAAAAAGCCTTCAAAAGACTTAGCCATTTTTAGCTTCCATTGCGCCTCTGATTAACTCAGATTCGACTTATTTCTCTTGATCGGAAAATCTAATTTTCAACTCATTTTAAATCCCTCGGATTACTCGTAGTGCGTGTGACTAAATAGGCTTTCGATTTATGTTGGCCGTCTATAATCAATTAATTATAGAACGATCATGAGTGGCACCTAGTAGTACATCATGATCCCCAATTAATCAAAAGATCAACGGTTTGACCTCAGAAGAAATTATTCTGAAACCCTTCAGCAGCTCTAATGAATCGTGCCCCATTCCCTTCACCACCTTATACCCACTTGGTTCAGGACATGGTCTGTTGTGTCAGTCCCCACTAGGCTGACTACGTCACACCTAGCCCAAGTAGTGTCTTTCTCGTCCTTTGGATTTCTAATTACTCTCATGTATTTAAGAGACTTTCACTCTTAACATGATATACTCTGGCCAGAGGTTTTTAAGTAACAATCCGACGATAGGCCTGGGTATACATCTCCTCGCAAGGAGTGGTGAATCCTTTGTAGGCTGTTCAAACATCTTCGGGCACTTAGGCTTATACCCAATCATCCTGGGTCCACACCTCCTTGGAGATGCTTGCTTAAGATGTTAAAGTATAAGTCTCTATGACCAAGATGACTTGAACACCGTAAGTCAAAGGAACATCGCACTTAAGCCGCAGTAAGAACTTCATTGACATTTCTATAGATAGATTCCATATGAAGTCTTACAGCTAGTCACTCCAATGAACTAGTTCCCTTAACTAGCATCCATGTTTATCTCTGGACATCCCAATGTCACCAGCCAGTGAGAATCAGCTGATTAGAGAATAACCCATGCTAGTCTCAACAGAATTGATAGTGTCCGTTTTTATCAATTCATCGATTAGGGATATTTTCAATACTTCACATTTGCGCATTTAGAGATAATCACTAGTTGTGATCTCATCACAAATTCTCTTATGCTGTGAGTTGTATTGCGGACATTCAGTAGATGAGTTTAAGATCCCAATCAAATACACAAGCATGTATACTCAAATAGTGAATTATCATTTATTAAAATAAATATTTTACAATCATAAGGCGATTGCCTTAGGACACTTCTCTCATATCACTAACAAGAGGGGAGGGTCCTGTGACAGTAAGATAAGCGTTAGGGGGGGACACGCCGGCGGGGGTCCGGCGGAGTCCACTCCGACGCTCAAGTCAGTAGATTATCCGATAAAAAAGAAATGTAGTATGCGAAGATAAGATATCGTGCCCTCTCTACCAGAGGAGTTGAATTTCCTTTTATACCGATATGTCCCGCCTGGTCGTGCCCCCCCTTTTATCGGTGCCACAACCCTGATATTTGAGTCACGCCCTCTGCTTTCGGTGATGAGCGGATACCCCTTGAAACCGTCGGCGTCGTTATCCTTCCTTCTCTCATTGAGCCCGTTTTACAGGGGGGGTACGTACTCTTCTTCTAGTCAGTCTTTGAGGCCGACCAGTGCTAAGACGTCGTCTCCCGAGGTGAGCTCGGGAGTCTTTGGAGGTGATATCTCCCGAGGTAGGTCGCCCGAGTGCACCCTTAAAAGAGGGTCCCGAGGCCCGAGAGAGAGGAGAGCAGGTCACATCTTTAGCTTCTTCATCCACGAGTCTGGCCTAGCCTAACCAGCCCCATCACAAGTCCCCCCCTTCAAGTCTGATCAAGGGAAGTGTGGCTGACTGATCAGACTAGTACCGGGATGAAGAAGTTGAACTCGCCCAGGTCTGTGTCCTTGTCCTTGTCCTAATCCCGAAACGTCCCGCCTCCTCCTTCTTTTTTTTTTCGGACATATTCCCAGAGCCTCTTGACCCGGCTGCTTCATTTGAATACGTCCCCGGACTCTTGCAAATTTTGTGGCATCTGAAGTATCGAGGTTACCCAACGCGTGCCGCAAGGCCACGTGTCTTTTTTCATTGCTTTGCGGCGCACTGCGGGTTACACGAAGCGCCGACAATTGATCACTAGTCGATCCTTGGGACGACTTGAGAATATCCTTACCATGCTGGCCTTCAATTGCCTCGGGGGAGGTGTCACTTTCCTATAAAAGTGGGTGTAACGGCACCCTGCGACCACCTTACCCTAGTCGCTGTCTCGAATTTCCTTACTTGCCCTCTTCGCCGGCACCTTCTCGGCGAAAGCGTCTTCTTCATTGTTCTCCGCGGCCTTCCTTCTTCCTCGTAGACCACCATGGGGAAGATAAAGAAGTCTACCGTCTCAGATGAATGCTCCTTGGAAGAATTGGGGTTTCATTCTGAGTGGTATGAAACTATCTCCTCCAAGGTGAGGTTGGACTCCCTTCAGTTGGTGAATTGGCGTTCCAGCAGATTGGGAGGTGAGGGTCGCCACCGCAGATCAGCGGTCGGTAACCCCCGATGAGGGTTTTTACACCTTCTTCCTCAGACAAATGGAATTAGGGCTACGCTTTCATATCCCCCTCCTACTTCATGAATGTTGCATATTATTTCCACATCCCCCTTCACCAACTGGCTCCGAACGCTTTTGCCCAGATGAGCGGGGCTCTGGTTCTCTTCAAACTTTTTGGCATTCCTCTAACCCTCGATTCTTCCATTTCTTCTTTGCCCCTGTTGGCACTCACGGGGCCTTTGGTTTTACCGCTCGGGGTGGTCATAGATTTTTGGGAGGCCTTCCTTCTTCTCACAAAGGGTGGAACGAGAAATTTTTCTACATCCGGCTTCCCGAGCGACCTTTCAGCGATATTCATTAGCTGGAGAGCTTGCCTCTTACCCTCGGCCTGGGTGATTTTCAACAGGATGAGGGATATCAACGGGCTAAGAGTATCTTGGTTGGGATGGAATTCCATGGGCTATAGTTGGTGCAATGCGAGGAGCTCCTTTACCGGGCAGAGATTAGTTCGAAGAGGACCCCCCTCGGTTCCAATCTGCGTGAGTAGTTTTGCTCTCAGTATACTGCTCAATTGATACTTGCTAACGTTCTCTTGTCTTTTGCCCTGCAGGCGACGTCCTTCTTTCTCTTGAGAAGAATAAATTTCTGAAGTGGGATCAGGCCCATGAACAAGCCCTGATCCCTGGGATAGTATCTTCGATTCCTTCGATTCCCGCAGAAATCCCCTTCGAGGGTATCGAAAGGGAGGGAAAGCTATCAACGGGCCCCGCGGTGCCAGAGGTCCCCCATAGCGTTGATGTCTCGGCCCCACGCCTAGTCTATCACAGAGAGCCCCCCGTCCTCTCTCCAGGGGTTCCACAGGAAAAGGATGCTTCCTCTTTGTCGGGTGTGCCTAATACTGCCCCTGTGTCTAGAAAGACACGGCTCGAACGACGATCCCAATGGGACCATCCCCCAAAGCGGTTGAAGAAAAGCTTGCGCTCAACCACCCCTGGGGATGCGGCCTTTCCGGCTTTTGTCACCGCGGTCGAACTCCCCTCCTCCGTCGTTGCTAGCACCTCAGTCCCTACAGCCGACCCTCCTCACGGCAAGGAGGTACTTACAGGACCTTCTCGGTCCCATCGGAAGGCTCCCTCGTCGGCGAAGAAGGCTACCGACAGTGCCCAGTCCATCCGCATAAAGGGAGTTACCACAGGGGCATTACCAAGCACTTCCAGTTCGGAGGAAGACGCCCCCAACCCATGGGATGTCCCTGGCTCCTCTATTCCCCATGTTGTGAGGGCTCCTGCTCCATTCTGGCAGGTAGCCGGATCAGGCCAGTACCTGGGCATGCTACACCAATCTTTGCGGGTGGTAAATACCTCGGCAAGTGGTTACTAGGAGTCTCCTGCGGCAAGTGGCGGATGTTGAGGCAGAAGCGGGTCGGGCCCGTGAGGTCGGCCTCCTGCAGCTAGAGGTCAGCCAGGTCCTCCGAGAGAAAGCTGATCACTACCTGTCCTCCTTAATATCGATCGAGGATACCTTGCACAGGTACAAGCTTCGGGAACGCTTGGGATCTGAGAAGACCAGTGCTCTAGAAGAGGATTTACAGAAATTATCACATGAGCGCGAGCAACTCCAGGCCCGTAATAAGGAGTTGTCCGACCAAGTTACCCTTTTGGAGTCGGCTAAGAAGAACCTGGAGGACTAGGGTGTAGAACTGCTCTTAGAGGTGGAGACACTTAAAATGGCCAAAACCGACGCCGAGCCCAAGGCCCGGTGGTAGCCAGAAGACTCTACACATCCAGTATTTCCGATGGAGGCCGCCTACAAAGCCAAATTTCTAGGATCGGAGGAGTACACTGATCTGGTGGTTGCACAAGCCTTTAAGACCCTCAAATAGGGCTTTTACGGCGCCATCAGGCAGTTGGAGAAGGATCATCTATTGAAGCCAGGCTCCGACTTGAGTGCCATAACTATTCAATGTGTTTGGGACGACCTCTTCCTTGAAGAACAGGCTCTGTAGGGCGCCTCCTTATTATGTGCTTATCCCTCATCCCTTGATTACTGCAATTTATTCTTTTGAAACTCTTAAGGTGAATATGTACTTGATTCATCGTTAAACTCCTTATTTTTTAACGCGATCATCCATTCATCTTCTACCCTGTGTAGCTGGAGCAGACATGAGACTCTTATCTGATTCTCGGTAGGGCTATTAAAGGGTACATCCCCTAACACGTATTAACTCTGGGTCGTGTGGGTACCACTCCGAGGCCCAACCTGCCACTCGAGAGGCTGTAAGATTTTAATCAACTCTTGGCCATGCGTGTACAGCCCGAGGCCGAGCCTACACACCGAGAGGCTGTAGGATTTTAGTCAACTCTTGACTGGGCGTGTACAGCTCCGAGGCCAAGCCTACACACCGAGAGGCTGTAGGGTTTTAATCGAAAATGAAGCCTTAACATTTCCCGAATGACATGTGATGCCTCTCTTTTATTAATGATACTACAAGACAGTGGGACATTGAGAGCATACAGCGACGAAAGTGCATCACACGATAACTCACAAAGTACAGTAGGGGCGAAGATGCCTCGCATGCCAAGGTCTTTCCAGTCCTTTGCCTTCGCGGTCCTCTAAATAATAGCTACCCCCTGTAAGTTTTTTGATAACTACGTAAGGGTCATCCCATTGCATCTCTAACTTCCCGGGATCTCCCACTGGTTTGATTCTTTTCCAGACATGATCACCCACCTCGAAGCTGCGGGCGATCACCCTTCGATTATAGGCCAGCTGTATCCTCCGGAGATAGGCTTCCAACCTTACCGAGGATTTGTCTCGTACCTCTGATATGAGATCCAGATCAATCAACCACTCCTGGTCGTTATCTTCCTTGCGATAATGTCGCCGTCGTGGAAACTCCTCTCCTACTTCCACCGGAATGACGACCTCTGCTCCGTAGACTAATTGGAAAGGGCTCTCGCCAATTCCTTCCTTTGGGGTAGTCCGATAAGACCACAAGATGCTAGGAAGTTCTTCGACTCAGCTGCCTCCGACATGATTCAGCTTTACTTTAAGCCCTCTCAGAATTTCCCAATTGACCACCTCCGCTTGTCCATTGCTTTGTGGGTAGGCGATGGAGTGAAAGCCTGCTGAATGCCTAACCCTTTACACCATTCCTTCAGTCTTCGTCCAGAGAACTGCCTGCCATTGTCCGACACTAGCTTATAAGGGATGTCGTATATGCAGACAATATCTTTCCATAAAACCTTCATTACCGCCCCCTTTGTGATGTTGGCCAGAGGTTCAACTCCTACCCATTTAGAAAAATAATCCACGAGGACGAGGAGGAATTTCTTCTGCTGGGGCCTGATAAGTGCTATTTTATTAATTATTTTAGATGCCAAAATCCATGTTTGACCCATGTTTTTCTTGCTTAATTGTGAATTTACCCTAGGTTCTAGGACTTACCTTTATTTTGGACTTAATTGTAAATCTTTACATATTTGAAATGATTTGGCACTAAATTGATAATCTATTTTTTTTTGCAGGCTTGAAAAGATCATGGACCTAGGGCATACTGGGTCAAACTTGAGTCGGAAGTGGAACGGGATCGAATGATCAAGCTTCAGATTAATATGGGTCGTCCGATTCAAAAGCAGCTAGATCTGAGCCATCTGGGACTATCATAGGCAATCCGAGCTAGGGTTAGGGTTGATTAAGCACTGAGGTCAAGATCTGAGATTTTCATCCCAATCAGAGATCATTCAACCGTTGGATCAAGCACGGAGGGATCTAGACTGTCCATTCAAAGATTAGGTTGATCTGGGTCATCCGTTGCAAATCTGGAGGATCTGAGCTACCCTGAGGCAGATGCTGACCCTTGATCAACATCTGGAAAGTTTGGGTTAGATTTGATGAAGATCAGCCGTTGGATTGAGTTAAAGAAATTTGGGCCGTCCATTGCTAAGTATTTAATCAAAAATCTCCACACTTCTGCCTTGTCGCGTCTTCGCCGCAAGCACTGTCTTCCTCGTTTGTTCATCATGTTCTTCTTTAAGTTCTTCATCTAAGGAGTGCGACCACTCAACTCTTCCATTAGATCAAGTCCTAGGTCAGTGGGAAGGTCTCTCGGTGAAGTTCCAGCTCGAATTCTACCCAAGAACAGAGCTTCGTGAGGTTTCCGTAGCTCTGCCATCTGATTTCGTCAACATCGGTTGTGCGCCTTCTTCATCAATCCGAGCTATTTGGAGGGGTTCCCTGGATTGCTTGGATCATCCACAAGCATCATCGCAATCAGGCGCAGCTGGATTGAAGGATTCGGATGGGTTTTCGGATTTGAGTAGAGGCTGAGTTTGACTTGATCCGCAGAGACAATTCCCATCGATTTGTGGAGCTTACGGGTTCGAGGCTTGCCCTTGCGTGACGAACAAGGAGTTCTTGAGCTGGGGAAGGGTTGAGGATTAGTTTCAATTAGGGAAATTTCATCTCTTTAGCTGTAACTTCATTTTTGAAATCTGTCAATTACTGAAATTCGTATCAGCTGTTTTAATTTCGTTTCCTGAATTGTTCTTCAGTTGGTAGTCTTTCAATTTTGCATTAGGATCAGATAGGAGCTTGTTAGTGAATTATAGATTTAATTTCAGTTTGTTTCACACTTTCTTGCTTGCGTATCAGCTTGTTTAGTTTGTAGCGTATCAGTTTTTTGTGCCTCTTGCGTACCAGATTTTATTTTCAGTTCCTGCATTTGTATCAAGTGTATTTCAGCTCTTATGAACCTTACCTGAACCCTTAGATTGGAGAATTAGATCTCAATTGTATTGTTTGGCTTTGCATCAGATTGTTCTGAATTTCTGGATTAGATTTCTGAAGTTCTTCATTTCATCCCTGCATTCATTCATTTCTGCACATCATGTTTAGTTTCTGAATTTTGTTTCACTAGAGTTTGTTTCTGCATGTATTGGCTGATGAATTCTGCACCCGAGTTGTTTACCTCACATCCAATTGCTTCACATCAGCTGCTGGTCTGACCTTGCATCGAATTTTGTTGCTGCATTTCTGCTTCAAGATTATGATTTCATTCATTTTATCTCTGCAATAGGTCTGTTTTGATTGATCAGACCTCAGATTTCGAATTTCTTCATTCATTTCTGCAAATCTTTTCACTAGCAGCTGTGTTTTCCAAAACTAAATTGATCAATCCATTTCCTGCACTTAGTATTAGATTTCTATATTGGCATATAAGATTTCTTCCCTTGAGTATCAAGGTTGTTTCACTTTTTCCACTTTCTATCAAAACCAGTTTCGGCATTAGTATCAACCGAAAATTTCAGCCGTGTTTTAATTCTTTTGCTTAGCATCTGGTTGCTCTTGATATTAGCTTGATTTCCTGAGTTTTGCAAAATGGCATTAGTTGATTTAATTGTCCATTGGTTGAGTTATTAATTGCTATCACCCTGTTTGGTTCATTAGTTTGGTTTCCTTTATTTTTCATTGCATTTTCATTTCTATTTGCAATCCAAACCCACATTTTATTTGAAACCCAAAAAAATAACAACGACACATAAACGCAAGCTCGAATCAAACACTCTCAACTAGCCCTAGGAAAAATACGACCTGTGGCCCATTTACTATGCTTTTATTCTTTGATAGCAAAAAGGGTTTCCAGCTTACACTTATCTAAATTTTGAGACCCATATTTGTGACACCTAATTAGGGTCCATCAAAATTTTTGGCGCCGTTGCCGGGGAAGCAACTATTTGAGTTGTTTGATTTTTGCTTGTGTGTTTATGGACATATCATTTGATTCTATTGTCTTGTGCTTTATCTTTTGTATACGGTTGCTGCCATTTTTCTTGTTTGTTTTGTGACAGGTCTGTAGATGCAAAATGTTTTCGAATGCTCATTCATCTCCACACCAGCAGCCGTGTCAACAATTTCAGCAGCCCTATTCAGATTTGCAGCAGTACCAAACTTTCAATCAGCTACCACAGCAGTTTCAACCACAATTTCAGAATTTTCAGCAAGGGTGCAATCTAAATTTTCAACAAAATTTTCAACCATTTCTGCAGTCTCAACAAAATTTTCAGCAACCTTTTAATCAGCCACCACAACAAGATTTCCAACAGCCCTATTCGAATTTTCAGCAAACAAATCAGTTTTTTCAGCCACAATTTCAACAATTTCAGCAAGATTTTCAGCCAAGTCAGAATTTTCAACATGGGCAGCCACAATTCCAAAGTTTTGAGCAACCAATTCAGCAATTCTAGCCCCAATTTCAGCAACCATATCAATTACCACAGCAATTCCAGCCTTGCAACCAATATTTCCAGCCACAAAATCAGAGTTTCCAGCTCACTCAAATTCAGTCTTCACCACCACAATTTCAACCTCAGATCCAGGATTTCCAGGGTACAATTCTCAGCAAATTCAACCATCGTTCCAGCCAAATTTTCAGTAGTTTAATCAGCCCATTCAATCATTTGAGCAGCCCCAACATCTCCCATTTCAGAACTCACAGCCTACTCTTAATTTTCAGCAACATTATGTCACAATTCAAGATCAACAGGAGTTCCACAACAATCAAGGAGGCTTTGAGAATCTTAATGAGAATGAGGCTCAACAACAGAGGATAAAAGAGATGCTTTAACAAATTTTACAACAACAAGAGCGTCAAGACATCGCAGGACGCCTTTGGAAATTGGTTATCAAATGAATCAAATACTAGCCCAAAGATCAGGACAACCAGATGATTCTACAGGTGTAGGGGATTGCACTGTGCCCCAGGGACCACCATCATTGGTTGATGTATCAGGAGATCCAGAGGATAGGATTGAGAGTGTAGGGGATTGCACTGAGCCCCAAGAATCACCCATTCCTACTGATTTAGAGGCATTGGAGAAGATGGATAGCAGAGCTTGTAACAACCATGATTTTGATTCTAAAATTTTACAGGACCCTTCTAAACTTTTATTTTGTAAGGATTTAGTTGTTGATGGTCCTAATTTTTCTAATATTGTTGCTGGAGAAATTACTGAAGAAGCTTGCATAAGAGATGATTCTACAGGTGTAGGGGATTGCACTAAGCCCCAGGGACCACCACAATTTACTGGTACATTAGAAGATTTAGAGGATGAATCAGAAAGTGTAGGGACTTGCATGGTGGAAGCAAGAACCCAAGAATCACCCGTTCCAGTTGAGTGTCCACCAGAACCTGAACCTGAAGAGGAGATTGCACATTACCAGGAGGAGCCAATAATTACATCCACTCTTGTAAAACCTCCAGGTATTTTTCAGCATGATCAGGTAACTATTCCTCTTAATTCTTTTAAAAATTGCATAGAGGTACCTTAAATTGATTTTATTGTTTGTGATATACTTAGGGATGCATCTTTTGTAGAATTTGATTGTGAAAAATCCATAGAGGTACCTAGTGTTGAATTTGCTGAATGTGAAACATGTTGTGATATATATCATGAAAATGCAGATGTGGGTTGTTGAAAATTGTTAGAAATGCCTCAAATTGATGTTGATTGTTGTGATGAGTCTCTTGATATATCTTATGCTGAAATTGATTGCGAGAAACTTATTGAGATACCGCAAATGGATTTCATTGGTTGTAATACATTGCTTGATACATCCTTGGTGGGAAATAATTGTGAAATTTCTAGTGAAATGCCAAAGATTGATTTCATTGTTTGTGATGAGTTTCTGGATGCATTTTTTGTAGAAAATAATTGTGAAAAATTCATTGAGGTACCAAGAATTGATTTCAATGGATATGATGCAGTTTCAGATACATTTCATGCAGAGACTGATATTATTTCATTTCTTTCTTACCCTACACGCTTGAGAAAGGTATTACATGGTTTTACAGGGTCCAGAAGACTTCTGGAGTAGGCGCTCCATCTGAACAGACTCCAACCTGCTGGAAGAACTTTCAAAAGGCATCAAGAAGGAGGAGATAATTTCACTTTAATTCGAAGCACTCCACCTCTTACATGGGTCTTGTACCTAAATCGCCTGCGGCCACCTGAACATTTTTTTGTAAAATTCAAGTGTGGGGGAGACATGCACCATGACATAAATCAAATGAAGAAAGCTCTCTCAGCCACCCATACTCCTCCACTACCACGATGGAGGTTACTTCTTGATAGACTCCGCCCACCAGAAATAAAGGGGCGTTTGTTCTTTCTTGTATTTTCTTTCATTGCATGTTTCATTTTCATGTTTTCTGGAAGTTGAATTTTCTTTTAAATTGAGTCCTTGCTAATAAATGCGTGAATATACCATGTTAGTCTTCTTGGAAATTTGTTTCTAGCATGACTAGGAATAAATGTATCCCTCTAGGTTATCTTCATGTCATTTTAGAGTCTCTTGAAAATAAATTAAATTTGGTTGTTAAAAACTTAAGGTTTGAGCTTATGGATGAATTCTTGGATACTTGAGTACTACTTGGTTTTAGATTCTAAAGTGATGACTTGAGATGAATTATTTGCACCTAGTGAGAATTAGCCTTATTTTTGTGACACACATATGTGATTGTACTCTAGAACTTGCTTAGATTCTTTCAAAATCATATTTCGTTGATTGGATAACATTTATAGAGATAAATTATTTTACTTCTCATCTCATATCAATTTTCGTAAATTTCCCTTATATCACTTCATATTCTCATTTTCCCTACCTAATGTCACTTTTTCTATGGACTTGTTTGTTTGGAATGTTTCTTAATGCTACATTGCCCGAGACGGACAAAGGATTAAGTGTGGGGGAGTGACTAGTGTTTTGGAAAGATTTGGTATCAAAGAGGCATTTCATATCAAGAATTTTTTTTTTGCAATTACATGTGCCAAGAATGAGTTTGAGTGAGTTTGTGCCAAAGTGGAGATCTAGATTCCTTATCATACTTTGAAGATTCAAGTGGCAAGCAATGGAAAAATCTGTGCCATTTCAAAGGAAGAAAAAGTTTGTGCCAAAGTGGAAAAGAAGTGACAAGTTGAGTATCAAGAGATGGAATCCAAAAGCAAAAAATTCAAAGAAGAAAAAAAAGTTTGTTTCGGTATCACTTGATTGCAATGGGCATAGTTTAGTATCCATCTCAAACTGAAATTTTGACTTTGGAAATCAGTGATGTAGTGCCGAAATCAAGTGAAGCATTTATGAAGAAAATTCTGCATGAAGAAGGAATATGGCACGCAAATGGCACAAAATTCTTTGCCAAAATGGAGAAAAATCTATGAAGCAGGTCTTGGTCAAAATTGTTTGGATTGAAGCTGTTCTTTGCTTAGAAATCAGAAGCACCTTACTAAATGCTGAACTGCAGCTGTACACAATTCGAAAGGCTGAACAAAAGTGTGAACAAAAGTTGAAAATGAGCTGAAAAATCTGAACTGCAAAGCATTGGGAGGATGTAATCTGCCGAGGCTTGACAAGGAGCTGCTGAAATGATACAAACTGAATGCAAGGGTAGCTGCAAAGTGCTGAAAAATTTGTGAAGAGTTGTTATGGAATCTGCAAGAAGAAAAAAAAAATCAGAAGGTTGTATTCCATAAAAGCAGTTTCGGCACATGTTGTGTATCAACTTGAGCTGAATTGGGTTTTCTAGGCTATGAATCAAGGCATAAAAGATATAAACATATCAAAGAGTGTTGAGTACATCACAACTGATCAGAACAAAGGAAAATGTGGCTGCTGGGATGTTTTAAATCAGAACAGAAAAAGAATCAGAAAAAAATTGTAGTGCCATGGTCTCAAGTGAAGTAATTGCATTCTCCACTACTATTTGATGCTAGGATCAATTGTGTAGCTACTGGGAAGAAGTTAGAAAATTGCAAGCTCTAAGAATTGATTGCGTTGATCTAAATTTGACACCGAAATACAGAAAAATAAAGAACAAGAGTTGGAATAGCAGATGCACTATTTTGTAAGCTCATGGAAGTGGAAATTTTTCTTTTTCAATTCAAGAATTGGAGCTAGATCTGATAAGGAGTTGGGCACAACATGACTGAACCGAATGAGAACAAAAGAGAAAGTTTGCAGCCGAACATAAAAGAAGAGAAAGCAGAGAAACACAAGAGCAAATTGGCACATTGGAACCTACAAAGTTTTCTTCATCCAAATCAAAGGCATTGTTCAAATTTGACTTCACCACACTTTTTATATCACTAGAAGACTGTAAAGAGAAGCAAAGTACATTGGAAACATTCTTGAGCAACCAAGTCTCCCACTTCATCAAATTGTCTATTTTCTTGGCTTTCATTTCATTTTTACCATTTTCTATGTTTTTCACTTGTTTTTGTAGATGTTGATCCTAATCATGAATAATGGTGGAGAGTAGATAACAAGCAAGCCTATGGTAGTGCAAAAAGCATGTGTGTTTGAGTGAACTCCACTTTCATCATGAATTTAGAACTCAAGAAGAGAGCCACAAAAAATTTCCCTTGAAAGGCTAGTGAGTTAAATTCATCTCAATGAATCATGAAGGATGAAAAGGCTAAGATGTTGATTTAAGGACGAGATACTAATCCATAGAGCTTAGATTTTTGGGAATTGACAACCTTAGGTAATTTCTTTTCAATTGTTTCTAATTATGCTTGGAAAGAGCTTAAGAGATACATACTTAGTAGTTTCCCGAGACGCTCAAGCTTACGTGTGGGGGATACATACTTAGTAGCTTAATTGACCACCTCCGCTTGTCCATTGCTTTGTGGGTAGGCGATGGAGTGAAAGCCTGCTGAATGCCTAACCCTTTACACCATTCCTTCAGTCTTCATCCAGAGAACTGCCTGCCATTGTCCGACACCAGCTTATAAGGGATGCCGTATCTGCAGACAATATCTTTCCATAAAACCTTCATTATCGCCCCCTCTGTGATGTTGGCCAGAGGTTCAACTCCTACCCATTTAGAAAAATAATCCACGAGGACGAGGAGGAATTTCTTCTGCTGGGGCCCAATGGGGAAAGACCCCACATTGTCCATTCCTCATTGGTCGAACGGGCACGACACCGTCGAAACTTTCAACGGCTCCATTGGGTGATGAGAGACATGCTGATGTCTCTGACAAGCCTTGCATCTGGCCACGAAACTAAGCGAGTCAGCATGCAAGGTAGGCCAAAAATATCCCGCCAGAAGGATCTTGCGGGCCAGGGGCCTCCCTCCAATATGGCTCCCATAGATGCCCTCGTGCACCTCGCGCATTATGTAGCCAGCCTCCTCCGACCCAACACATTTGAGGAGGGGTTGGGCATAGGCTCTCTTGTATAATTGATCCCTGACCAGTGGAAACCCCTTCGCAAGTCGGCGAAACAACCGAGTCCCTGGGCCTCCACTCGGTAGGGATTGTCTCGGAGGAATGCTATATATGGATCTCTCCAATCCACGGGTCCGTCTATTCTGGATTCTCCCTCAACTTGGGCCACCATTATTTCCGCCACGCTAGCGGGCTATTGGTGAGAACCACGATGGGATGCGCTAAGAAGTATGGCCGCAACCTTTGGGCCATTAAGACCAAGGCGTAGGCATGCTTTTCCATCATAGTGTATCGCGTCTCGACATCCTTTAGCATGTGTCCAAAGTGTTGGTGCAGGAAGCACCATATCGAACCCTGTTTTGATATTGGCAAAGGATTCAAAGTTAAGTTTGTTGTGATCTAACCATATTCACTGAGTGTGCAGGAAAAGTCCTAGCGAAGGACTGCTAGGCACCTGGCGAAGGGCTGCTAGGATCCAAAGCCCTAGCGAAGGACTGCTAGGCACCTGGCGAAGGACTGCCAGGATCCAAAGCACTAGCGAAGGACGACTAGGCACCTGACGAAGGAATGCCAGGATACAAAGTCCTAGCGAAGGGCTGCTAAGCAACTAGCGAAGGGCTGCTAGTCACCAAGTCCTAGCGAAGGACTGCTAGGCAACTAGCGAAGGGCTTCTAGTCACCAAGACCTAGCGAAGGACTGCTAGGCACCGGGCGAAGGACAGCTCGGTATACAAGACCTGGCAAAGGACCGCCAGGCAAAAGTCCAATCAGAGGAGCGGTTGGCATCAAGTACATTCTCCCGAGAGGAGTAGGTGAGGACGCGTTCCCCGTCGAGGGAATAGTAGGCGTCGGTTCGACCTAGGGTTCCATTTTGGAGACCCAAAGTCAGAACCAAGACAGCTAAGGCTGTATAAACTAATAATTTTATTGTTTTATTGTGTTTTGGACTAACCCTGGATGCAGGACCAAAGGAACGTGTGTCTGCAGCTCAGAGAGCGTCAAAGGAATGAGGCAACAGCTGACCAGGGTGCCCGGAGTGTCCCGGGCGCCCCCAAGGTGAACACAAAACACAAGAAAGCAAAGCAAGAGCAAAGAAAGCTTCAACAGTTCAACTCCCGGGCGCCCCCGTGCTCCCGGGCGCCTGGGGCGCTGGGGGGCGCCCGGGAGCACGGGGGCGCCCGGGAGCACGAGGGCGCCCGGGAGTTGAACTGTCGAAGCTTGCTTTGCTCTTGCTTTGCTTTCTTGTGTTTTGTGTTCACCTTGGGGGCGCCGGGGACACTCCGGGCGCCCTGGTTAGCTGTTGCCTCATTCCTTTGAGGCTCTCTGAGCTGCAAACACACGTTCCTTCGGTCCTGCATCAGGGTTAGTCCAAAACACAATAAAACAATAAAATTATTAGTTTATACAGCCTTTGCTGTCTTAGTTCTGACTTTGGGTCTCCAAAATGGAACCCTTGGTCGAACCGACGCCTACTGTTCCCTCGACGGGGAATGCGTCCTCACCTACTCCTCTCGGGAGAATGTACCTGATGCCAACCGCTCCTCTGGTTGGACTTTTGCCTGGCGGTCCTTTGCCAGGTCTTGTATACCGAGCTGTCCTTCGCCCGGTGCCTAGCAGTCCTTCGCTAGGTCTTGGTGACTAGCAGCCCTTCGCTAGTTGCCTAGCAGTCCTTCTCTAGGACTTGGTGACTAGCAACCCTTCGCTAGTTGCTTAGCAGCCCTTCGTTAGGACTTTGTATCCTGGCATTCCTTCGCCAGGTGTCTAGCCGTCCTTCGCTAGGGCTTTGGATCCTGGCAGTCCTTCGCCAGGTGCCTAGCAGTCCTTCGCTAGGGCTTTGGATCCTGGCAGCCCTTCGCCAGGTGCCTAGCAGCCCTTCTCTAGGACTTTTCCTGCACACTCAGTGAATATGGTTAGATCACAAACAAACTTAACTTTGAATCATTTGCCAATATCAAAACAAGGTTCGATATGGTGCTTCCTGCACCAACAATCTCCCCCTTTTTGATTTATGGCAACACAATTCAAAGTTAAGTAAAAACTTATAACAGTTAATAACAGAAGGTAAAAACACAATGAAGTATAGGAAAAAACACAATGAAGTATATCAAAAAAAATTATCAAATTTTTTTTTTCTCATACTCCCCCTAAAATCCTGAATACTTGCAAAATACTTAACTTTGACCTTTTCTCCCCCTTTGACATATATCAAAAACAAACATGGGTGTTCAAGGTATCTAACAGGGATTTTTGAGTTTTTCTAAGTGCTTCATGTCTTTATCAAAGTGTTTTTCAACAAATGGAGTAAAAGCATTTTCACAAACAAAACTTGTTTCAAATTTTAGGCAAATTTTTTCAAAATTTAGGCAAAATTTTGAAGCTAGATTTCCCTTAAACAAAGTTTCAAATTTTGAGAATTGGGAATAAATTTGTTTACTAAGGAAAATTTTACTTAGGAGAAAAATATGTACTCAAAAAAATTTGAAAACACTTAGAACTACTTCGAAATTTTTGAAGCACTTATTAAAAAAAAATTCCTTTCTCTCTTTCCTTTTTCTCCCCCTTAATGTGAAATTCTTCTCCTTATGTTTTAGACCATTCTAAGAAAAACTTTCTTTGAAAAGGGAAAAAAAATTAAGAAAGAAATTTTTAATTTCACTTTTTCTACTCTCCCCCTTGGTCTTATATCAATAAAAAAAATTTGTAAAATATATTTTGAAAGAAATTTAAATTTGTGTATCAGAGCTTGTGAAAAAAAATTGAGCGAAGTAATGTCAAGTGTTATGATAATTTAAAAAAAATTTAGAAAGACTGAAAAATTTATGTTCAAAATCATAATTGGAGTCAAGTGTATATGATAAACAATAAGTTTACTTGTTCTGAATATTTTGAAAAATGCACAAGAATGCCAGTACTTTATTGAGCTTTTAAAAGGCATAAGTATTTTGAAAGATATTATGAATTTGAAAAACAGAAGTACTTTTAAAATATTAAAGAAAATTACTAAAATTACTTGACTTATCTTTTTGAAAGTACTTACACATAATCTTTTACTTGCTTTGGTTTCTTTTCCAGTCTGACACAATCCTAGGAAACCTTGTTAACTACAAGAATATTTCCTTAAGTGTCCTGGAAATTTTCCAACTCAAGTAAATATTATTTCCAAAAGAATTTTGATAAGCCAAAATGATAGTATTTTGAAAATATATTCAAGTACATTTTGAAAAATGTATCAACTTTGGAGGCACAATATTTTACTAGACTTGGTTTATTTTCCAGTCTAACACAATCCTAGGAAGCCTTGTTAACTACAAGGACCTTTCCTTAAGTGTCCTGGAAAATTTTCCAAAGTCAAGTAAATATTAATTTCAAAAGTATTCTCAATAGATTTTAAAAGTATTCCAAAGTCACGTAAAATTTTGAAAGTGATGATATATATAAGCAAAATGATTTTACATGATAGTATTTTGAAAGTGTAATTATTTAAGTTTTCAAAAGGATTTTAAAAGTGCAATGCATGAAAATTTTGAAAATGCTCAATAATTCTTTTAATTTGATCTCCCACTTAACTCGACCCAGTCCTAGGAAGCTTGTTGAGTACAAGCGATCTTCCTCTGAGTCTTAAGGTTTGATTCAAATTATACGAATTATCTAATAATTTTAAATTTGTTAGAAATAATTTCTTTTGATTTAGACTCCCCCTAAATTTGACACATCCTCGGAGTCTTTGTAGATCATTAAGTAGACCTTTCTTTGTGTCTTTAGGGTTTACTAAAATCAAAAAAATAGTTTTGAATACTAGCATGGTAATATAATTTTAGAAAATTCAATTTGAAATGAAGATAATTTTAAAGCATAAACCCCGTTTTCGAAAAATATTTTGAAATGATAATGGTTTTTTTTAAAGCACAATTTTCGAAAAATATAGTGATTATTTGAAAACATAGAAATTTTTTTTTAAGTCCAAAAAAAATAAATATCTAAGCCCGGACTGTAGACAAAAAGAAAATATCCTAAGTAATCCCTAGGGTGACTTTTTGCCATACAAGAGTAAACTAATTTTCAAAAAATGGTTGTATAATGGTAACGGAAAGAAATACATGTTATGAAATAAATTTCAGGTTAGTGAACAAAAGAGACTTGATTTTAATTACAATGATTTGAAACATTGACTCTTAGTTAAAAAGTTAAATTTGATTTTTGTGAAAATGAAAATTTAGAGGGTTAAGTTTGTTCAGTTGAATTAAATTTTGAATTTGATTGAACTAAATTTAATTGATTTAATTGAATTTAATTGATTTAATTAAGATTTAATTGAATTTAATTGATTTGATTAAGATTTGATTTAATTGAATTAATTAAGATTTGATTTTGATTTAATTGAATTTTGATTTAATTGAATTAATTAAGATTTGATTTAATTGAATTAATTAAGATTTGATTTAATTGAATTTTGATTTTGATTTAATTGAATTAATTTTAGTTTGATTAATCTGAATTAGTTGGTTGGGTTGGACTCAACTTTTAGGTCCTAAGCATCTCACCCATTTCTAAGTGACAAAACAGGTTAACCTTATGGGTTTTGTGAGATAAATATTTTAATAGAAAAATTTATTTTGAAAAGGTTATGATTAATTTTGAAAAATTGAATTAACTTTGAAAACTATTTTAATGACTGTTAACTTTATTTTGAAAAAGTAGTTGAGTCTAAGATTAATTGAAATTTGTGTTAGATTTGAATTTGACAAGAAGTAACTTGAATTTGAATTTCAAAAATTGGCTTCCAGGTCTTGGCGAGGCACTAGGCCTTCTTTGGCCGTAGCCTTATTGGATCATCAACCCTTTCCTAGACAAAGCCTTTTAGTGAAATTTCATCTTCAAAATCACTTTTTGATAAATTTTGGTCTAAGTAGTTTGGGTCTTGGATCGGTAGCTTCGGCTAGTTCTGCCAAAATGATTTCCCTAACGTACTATCATCTCACCTCCACCCAATACTATGTTATTCAAATTTCAGTTAAACTGTTTTGTCCTTTAAACTAATCATTTCTAATTTTAACCAAAAAAAATAAAATAAAAATAAAATAAAAAGAAACATACAATTAAAGCAAAAAATGATCTAAGTTACATCATGATCGTAATAATATTCTGGATTATCAAAAACAACAATATTATGAATTAAATTTTCTAACCCATTAGCCTTAATTAATTGATAAGATTCAATCATATTATTTATGGTAAATAATGGATTTTTAAATACTGTAAATTTACCTTTTGATTCCCGGTTGGGAATCTCCCCCATGATTCTAGCCATCTTTCTTTTGTTTGATTGTTCTTTCGGCATCTTGTAGTGGTCGTGAGCCATCCGGACTTGCTTCCGATGACCCCCTTCTTCGTCGTCAAATTCTGAGTTTGAGTCGGACTCAGGTATAGGTTGAACCTTCTTCTTTGGTGGTTCTCTTGGAGTTTTCCCTGCAATAAAAACTATACCTTCCTCGACCATTGCAGTATCAACTTGATTATCTAACCTTAATTTAAAAGAAGATTTGAAATTGGCTACCAATTTTGTCTCAGTCAACTCGTCGTCTGACTCAGGTTCGATTTCAACGTCGGGTGTCGAGTCTGACTCGGCTGTCTGTGCTTGGACCGAGACTGCAAGATAACTTTGGTAATCTTCTTCTTCATTTGATTCGTCCGATGATTCGAACATCTCTCCTTCAAAGACGTCAATATCGGAGCTCTTTTCGTGTAGGCTGAGTAGCTTCTCCCACATCTCTTTAGCACATCCAAATGAACCGACTAGCTTGAGTTGTTCGTTGGTTAGACCGCATTGTATGATCACTGTTGCCTTAGCATCAGTCTCGATCTTCCTCTGAATTGGTTCATCCAATTTGTCCCAAGTGATCGATGTTCCATCTTCCGTGGGGAATCTGAACCCCGTTTGGATTATCGACCATATATCCATATTAGCCTTCAGGTGATTCCATTTGACTTCTCCAGGAGTTGAAATTTTCACTAGAGAAGAGCGGTGGACGAATGCTATTCCATTCTTGATTGGCCATTAAAAATAATCCTTGCACACAAAAGAAATAACAGAAATGTACCAAGACTTGGTCTTGGATTAGTAGTATGGGAGAAGGAAAAAAAATAGCCAAAAAAAATTTTGCACGACTTTCGAGGCAGAATAATAATAAAATAATAAAAATAATTTATGATAAATTTTTGAAAATATTAATTTTGTCAATTCTGATTAATAATGACAAAGTAAGAATTTAATGTTTGAAAAAAATTTTGCTCAAATTAAAGTAGCACGAATTTCGAAAAAAATATTAAAATAATAATAAAAAAAGTTTATAACAAATTTTCAAAAAATATTCGTTTTATCAATTCTGACTTATGGTACAAAAATGAGAATTCAAAATTAAAAAAGGCGTATAGATATTATTTATTTGAAAATAAAAAGCGAACGAGATTGAGTGGTGTTGCACCAACCTCGATCAACGAAAAAGATAAAAAAAAAATTAAAATTATTTCGTAAAATCCGAAAAACTCTCAAATTGGTGGTTGCACCAAATTTGAGCTTCCCCGCTCTGATACAACTTGTTGGATCGAGAGAACCGATAGAGGGGGGTGAATATCGGAAAACTTTCGGATTTGAAAACTAAGAGTAATTGCACAGCGGAAGTTAAAAACACACAACGCAAACACGGGAGGTTTTACTTGGTTCGGAGACTAGGTCGACTCCTACTCCAAGGCCCACGATCATTGACCGTTTACTTTGGGCAATTCTATATAGGCGCAAAAACAATTTACAAAAATTGATTACAGAGTAAGTGCAGTAAATTGAAAATCACTCTTCTTTACCGACGTCCGGAGTGGATTGACTTTTTCCGGAGCAGCAGGACGTCGTCAGCTCGAGTTGGAAGGTTTCCTGGGTAGAGCGCGGGAGTAGAAGAGTGTTGAAGCGTTGAATTGAAGTGTTGTTCTTGAAGCTTGGGGTCGAGGGCCCTTTATATAGGGCCTGGGGGCGCCCGGGACGTTGGGGGCGCCCCCCACGTGGCATTTGATCCGCAAATGTCTCGGTCGCTTCTGATCTCTTCAATCTCCGGATCAGCTTTGACCGGGGCGCTTGGAGCGCTCGGGGCGCCCGGATTGACCGGGTCAAACTTCTATCTTCTTGGCTTCGAGGGGAGCTGCTTCGGTGGCTGGCACTGGGGGCGCCCGCAGCGCAGGGGGTGCCCGTGAGCAGCGGGGGTGCCCGGGAGCACGGGGCCGCCCGGGAGATGAGCTGCGAAGCCTGCTCTTTGGGTTTTGTGTTTTGTGTTCACCTTGGGGGCGCCCGGGACACTCCGGTCGACAGTTCAACTCCCGGGCGCCCCCGTGCTCCCGGGCGACCCTAGCGCCCCGGGCGCCCCCAGCGCCCCGGGCGCCCCCAGCGCCCCGGGCGCCCCCAGCGCCCCGGGCGCCCCCAACAGCAAGCTGCTGAAGCGCACCCTCACGAAGTCAAGGGATAGAGTTTGACCAGGTCAACCCGGGCGCCCCGAGCGCTCCGGGCGCCCCGGTCAAACCTGATCCCGATTTTGAAGGGATCAGATGCTGACCGCGCTAAGGGCGGATCGAGTGCCACGTGGGGGGGGGGGGGGTGCCCCGACGTCCCGGGTGCCCCAGGCCCTATATAAAGGGCCCTCGACCCCAAGCTTTGAACAACGATTTCTTCAACGCTTCTACGCTCTTCTGCTCCCGCGCACTGCTCCAGAATCCTCCCAACTCGAGCCGACGACGTCCCTCCGCTCCAAGATTCAATCTACATTGGACGTCGGTAACGAAGAGCAATTTTTCTTTATGTTTACTATACTGCAATTGTAAAATTCCTGTAAACTGTATTTCGCACACTTATAGAATTGCCCGCAGAAAACGGTCAACGACCGTGGGCCTTGGAGTAGGAGTCGACCTAGGCTCCGAACCAAGTAAAACCACCTGTGTCTGTGTGTTTTTAACTTTAATCTTCAGCTACGCATTCTCTTTTCAAATCCGAACGATTTCCGATATTCACGCCCCCTCTATCGATTCTCTCGATCCAACACAAAGAAGTAGATGGGATGTTGTATCCGGTCTTGTTCTTGGACAAGCACCGACCCTACCGCTTGCTCAGCTGCCGATAAATAGACGAATAGGATCTCCCCTTCCATCGGCTTCTGCAGGGTCGGGAGATCTGCCAAATAGGTCTTCAATTCTTCGAAGGCTTTCTCACACTGATCATCCCATTCAAATTTAACAGCTTTTCTAAGAATTTTGAAGAAGGGAAGGGTTTTGTTCGCGGATTTGGAGATGAACAGTGATAGGGCAGTGATTCTGCCATTCAGCCGCTGGACTTCCCTGAAGTTCCGTGGGGGCGGCATATCCAAGATGGCCTTTACCTTTTCCGCGTTGGCTTCAATCCCCCTTTCCGTCACCATGTATCCTAGGAACCTGCCACTTTTGACCCCAAACAGACACTTAGCTGGGATTTGCTTTAACCTATGTGCTCTCAGAGTAGCGAATGCTTCCTCCAGGTCAGCTATCATGTCCCCTCCTTTCTCCGTCTTGACCAGGATGTCGTCTATGTATACCTCAATGTTCCGCCTGATTTGGTGCCGGAAGACTTTATCCATCATCCGCTGGTACGTGGCGCCCGCGTTGCGCAAGCCGAAGGGCATGACGTTGTAGCAGTACGTGCCGTCAGCCGTCACAAAACTGACCTTCTCCTGATCTTCAGGGACTAGGGGGAATTGGTGATAGCCCTGGTAGGCGTTTAACATGGAGATGAACTCACAGCCGGCCGTTGAGTCCACTAACCTATCTATCTTGGGCAAGGGGTAAGAGTCCTTCTGGCAGACTTTGTTTAGGTCTTTGAAATCGATGCAGACTCGTCATTTAGCCCCCGACTTGGGAACCAGGATCACGTTGGCCAACCAAGACGGGAACCGGACTTCCCTAATGTGTCTGGCTTTTAATAGTTTCTGAACATCCGCCCGAATGGCTCTATCTTGTTTCGGGGAGAAGTGCCTCCTCTTTTGCTTCACGGGACGGGCTTCCGGCGACGCAGTAGGTGGTGCATGGCCAGCGCTGGGGACCCCCTTGATTTCTTCAGCGGCCCAAGCAAACACGTCTCTATGGTTTCTCAGGCATTCGACGAGACGATTTCGTAGGGCTGGCGCGAGGTCAAGAGCGATGCGCGTACTCCCCCCCTCCGCCGTTAGGATGGAGCTGCACCTTTTCTCTTTCCACCTCTCGTCACTCTTGCTTAGGCCCTTCATCCTCCCGCAGATGAGCGAGATCCTCTGCTTCCGCTATCGGCGCTCCTTTAGGTGCTGGATTAGTTTCCCACAGACGGCGCCAAATTTGTTCCGGAAAGAGTCGTCGGTGATGACTAGTCACTAAGGATCAGCCCGGCAGGGATGAGTGGGTTGATGAGGAACTTAGAGGGGAGGGTCCTGCGAGAGTAACACAAGCGTTAGGGGGGATACGCCAGCGGAGGTCCGGCGGAGTCCACTCCGACGCTCAAGTAAGTAAATTATCCGATAAAAAAGAAAGGTAATATGTGAAGATAAGAGATTGTGACCCCCTTACCAGAGGGGTTGAATTTCCTTTTATACCGATGTGTCCCTCCTGGTCGTGCCCCCCCCATCCCCCTTTTATCGGTGCCACGACCTCGATATTTAAGCCACGCCCTCTGCTTTCGGTGATGAGAGGATACCCCTTGAAACCGTCGGCGTCGTTATCATTCCTTCTCTCGCTGAGCCTATTTTACAGGGGGGGGTACGTGCACTTCTTCTAGTCAGTTTTTGAGGTCGGCCGGTGCTAAGACCTCGTCTCCTGAGATGAGCTCGGGAGTCGTCTTTGGATGTGATATCTCCCGAGGCAGGCCCCCCGAGTGCACCCCTAAAAGTGGGTCCTGGGGCTCGAGAGAGAGGAAAGTAGGTCGCGTTTTTAACTTCTTTATCTCCGAGTCTGACCCAACCTAACCAGCCCCATCATATATATATATATATATATATATATATATATATATAGAGTTCTACGACATTGAAGCTGCTTTAAAGATTTTTATTTTAAATTAAATAAGATGATTTTTTAAATCACATTTACGTACAATGGAATGAATACTTTTAAAATATGATACTTGTTGCCTTCCCAATATATTTCGTTGTCAATTATTGTCTTGTTCTCGCACATCCATCATCCTTCTCCAAAAAGTGTCCCCACAAACATTCCCTTCGGAATGAGAGCTAACTGGACAATTAATTCTTTACTCTCTCTTGCGCGATTGTGCATGTCTTACTGTGCGTAACACAGTATCCAGATGCCTGATTTTTTCTTTTCTTTTATATATATATATATATAAATATATATATATAAAAGGTATTTTTATCCCGAGCGATACTGTAAATGTCGTCCATGATGTTTTTCTTTAAAATTTTTTAAACTCCCGATTATGTCAATAATTTTTTTTTTAAAAGTGAGAGGTTGAATTATAGTATTAAGAGTAAAGAAAAATTCTACCAAAAAAAAATTTAGATATTCATGAAATATATAGTATAGGATTTATAGAATAACATTTCTCTATTAAGATATATATTGTTTTATTTTCCTAACCATTTATACATGAGCATCTAGTGTTAAATATTAGTGTTTAGATTAAAAGAAGTGTTTTTTTTAAAACATTAACACTAAATTAAAAGGTAACAAAACTCTCAATTTCTCTCCCTATATAGTTTAGTTATTCTAAGAACTTCAGCATGCACACTCCATGCAAACCTCAAATATTTTTTTAGTTTGAAATTTTTTTTATGCTTAATACTATAACCCAAACCCTAAATCTTAAAAACAAAATCTTATTAACATATCTTAAAAACAAAATCTTATTAACATATCCAAGAGTTTAAAAAAATAAACAAAATAAAATAAAATAAAAAATACACGGGCGCGGATGAAGTCCGCAAGGATAGGTTCGTAGGCTAAATTATATATATATATATATATATATATAGAGAGAGAGAGAGAGAGAGAGAGAGACCCTATGGACCTTATTTCACGCACCACGTGCACACCAAAAATTTTTTTCGATTAATTTTTTTGTTTAATATTATAAATCATTCCCTAAACTTTAATAGTAAAATTTTATTGGCATAACCAGAAGCTAAAAAAACTATTGACGCCATAGTGATTTAGGCGCTTAGATTTGATCTAGGAGACTAGATTTAATTTTGTTTTTTGATTTTTTAAAAACTAATATTTTCTTAAATCTTAAACCTAAATATATATACTATACGTCGTGATCACCTAAAGTTTTTTTATTTTATTTTTTTATCTCAAACACTATAAATTAATCCCTAAACTCTAAAGGTAAAATCTAATTGACTTAACCTGGAGATAAAAAAAAATTTCTATTAGTCATCCCTACATATATACCCCATGAGCATCTATTTTTTTTTTAGCTTGAACACTATAACCTAATCTCTAAACCCTAAAGGTAAAATCTAATTGGCTTAATCCCCGAGGGCGTCTAGATTCATTCCAAGTATCGGGAAGATGGTTGTGGGCTAGTCTACGGCGGAAGGTCCGCATCGTGTGTGTGTGTGTGTGTGTGTGTATAAGATCTACTCGCTTGAGATGTCAACATAGATGAGCGAGCTTGTGATGTACATAGATTATATATCGTTTTATCCATTATTTGATGCACATTTACTTGTATTTCATGAATATAATCTACTTTATGGCATAATAATTCTTTATAATTTTGTTATGATTACTATATTTGTTTGGAGAATGATTCTTTATTAGTTTTCATTGATAGAATGGGTTTTCGATGCAAATATAGAGCAATGGAGCAAGGTTGAAGAGAATTTAGAGTGGTTGTGCCTCTCTCACTGCTAAATGCAGAAATTATTCTATCGTGTTAGTGTTTCTCGGGCCAAATAGGGGTCCAAGTGATGTCAAAATGGAGCCAAATTTCTTTCATATGGTCAGACAATCTGATTAACACGACCGTGTTGATTTTCTATTTTTTAAAGAATGGCACATGGCATGGTGGTTCCTTTTAGACACGACTATGTTGAATTCCAAACAGCATTGTGGAGTGAAATTAAAATGACCATAACTTTTAGTTCAGTTAGAGTTATAGGTCGTTCCACCCATCAAAATAAAGAGAACTTCAAGATCTACAACTTTCCTTCAGATCTCTACCCATGAAAACTTAGTCTTGGGGAGTCACAGTCGTGCCTCTCCTTGACATGGCCATGTGCCATGGCACAGCCAGACTACACTGTAGACTAATTTTGGAACAACCATAACTTCTTATTCGGTTGGAGTCTAAGGCTTTTCTTCCTACTAAAATGAAGAGAAATTAAAGATCTATAACTTTTCTTCAGACCTCAACCCACGAAAACAACATCTAGCGGTGCTAAAAGGAACCACACAACCATGCCTCCCCTAGACACAGTCGTGTGAAATGGCATATCCAGACTACATTCTAGACCAATTTTAAAACAACCATAACTATAGGATCATTAGAAAAAGAGAGAGAGAGAGAGAGGGGGGTTGGGTGGGTGGGTGAATCTTGGTCGTTTATAAATCTTTCTTTCCATTTTAAAGTGAAGCAAAAACAAAGTAGAGTAAAGCAGCGGAAATATAACACACTCTTCTTTTATTTAGTTCGGAGTCTTCTGCGATTCCTACTCCAAGGCCGATGATCCTCAACCCCTTCGTTAGGCAATCCACGAAATCTCTTCCTTCGAAACCTTTTGAAAGAACAATTCGTACAAGATGTAAGGAGATTAGTAACAATCTACTATCTCCTTTAAATATGAATTGCAAGTACAAACAATATAATTTTGCCGACACGAAATAGTAGAACATGAATACGGCGTGTCGATGAGCTTTCCGACATTGTAGTAGTAGATTATGAGCAGTTTGTCACTGTAGACAGATAGATTAGGGTGAGTGGAAGTGATCATGAGTGCATTGGTCTTGAGCTCCTTTTATAGGCTTGAAAAACTGTTTGGTCAACCGATCCTTTCGGTCAACTGAACCTCCTGTTTGGTCAACCAAACCCTATGCCATTCCTTCCTATTTCGATTGACTGACAATAGAATAAATGCATCCGGTCGACTGATTACCCTGATTAGTCGACGAAAATGATTTCCATCTACGTAGGCATGCCATACGAAATATGGTTTGGTCGACTGATCCTAGTGATAAGTGGACTGAACCACCTGAATTCTTCCCAATCTAGCGTAATCTAGCTGGTTCGGCCGACTAATCCATTAGTTCAGTCGGTCAATGTAACGCCCGCCCTTCTCGCCCTATGATGTAGGCGAAAGGCGGCGCTACACGAACATACATATATGCATATAGAGATCTTAATACAGTGGAATAATTTAAAACTTCATACATATGGGTTTAAACCATGCAATTACAACTTGAATCATGTTGACATATCTTAGCTATCATTCTTAAACATGGTTACTTGGTAAACTTAGCATTGTCATAACATAAGACATAGCATGTGGGACATAACATTCTTGAACATGCTTGCATTAAACATAACTTATTCTACCATCCAGCTTAAAACCAACATATTGTTCTAAATGAACACATCATGGTATAGCATGTTAACATCATAATTTAGCAATGATAAGTATAGCAATAAAGCACGATATAGAAATCATCATAAGTTGTTCATAAGCAACATAAGTAATAAAATATTCCTAGTAAGTTGTTCTTTAAGAAAACCATCATAAAGTATAGCATGAAAGTAAAGATGATAATGCAAAATATAAGACATGTGACAATTATGAGTAATAGGATCTTTTCTTTTCCTTTTGTCATGTCACTGCCACACATACACTTGCCCCTCCTACTGCTTCCCTTAGCTTAGTATCCTCTTGCTTGATCTGCGGTATAAGAAAATAAAACTTATAAGCACATAGGCTTAGTAAGACCCTTTCCTACTCACTAAAACCATACGTCACATATAGTCAATGGAAAGAGCATAACATAAAGAGTGTAACATAAAACAAAAGCATATCATGAGTAGGTATTCATAAAGCATTTGACATGAGGAGGCATATAGATGTACATGAAAACATATAATCATATGGAAGTGCTTAACATGTGATGGAAGTGCATAGAGCTCATGGCATAAGAAGTACTTGACATAAATATAAGCACATAACATACTTGACATAAAGAAGTTCTTGACATAAAACATAAGCATATAAAATACTTAACATAAGGAAGTTCTTGACATAAAACATAAGCATATAAAATAATTGACATGGAATAGATGCATAACATGAATGAATGCATGAGTTAAATGCACATAACATAAGGATGCTTATTTGAAAATCATAATTATAAGTACTTAAACATAATCTCAACATCATGGGGGGCCCCAGCTTGTACCACATACATACATCCATCATTTGTGCGTATTCTTAAGTAAATGCGAGGTAGCTAGTCTCGTCCTACTAGGGTACTAGGTTACCTTCAACCTAGGGACAACTATGGTAGTCCATAACCGAGGCTTTCATAAGGAGCCCATCCCTGTTGAACAGCTACGGTAGTCCCAGAACCGAGGACAACTACAGTAGTTCTGAACCGAGGCTTTCTAAGGAGCCCATCCCTTGGACCTTACTTGGGTCCGGTACAAGCCCATCCATAAAGTAAAATAGCTTCACATGCTTCTTTTTACAACATAAGAAATGCTCTTGGTATTTCATCATTCATAGAACTTACATAGCATAATTAAAGACATAAACATGATCTTAATAAATGAAACATGGTATAAAGCATTCTTAGCATTTCATCATTCATAGTTAATGCATAACATCATTATGCCTTAAAGGCACAAACATAGACTTGATTCATAAGGTATGTCATGCACACATCATTATGCCTTAGAGGCATAAACATCATCTTCATTCATAAGGCATGACATACATACATAATTATGTCCTAAGGCATAAACATCATCTTAGTTCATAAATCTTGCATGATCATGGTACATAAGGTAAGCATGCATAGATAAGTTTTTTTCATACATGGTACATATCACATAACATACATGATCATGGTATCTATCTTAAAACATGCATGGGTAGGATCCATATGAACATGATACATACTACATAGGTTCATGACATTCAACATAAACATGCGTAGGTCTATATAACCATAATATATATCTCATCATACATATGTTCAAGGCCTTTAACCTAATGCATGCATAATTCTACATAAACATGATGCATACTTCACAACACATGTGTTCATGGTATATGGTTTAAAATATTCATGAATAAAACCTTCTAAAACATAGCACATAACATAAGCATACAAGGTCGTGATACATAGCACATAAAGTTAGGTTTTAGGTATCATAAAATTCTTACAACATGCTTGAACATATATCTACATCATAATAAGTCATAAACAAGTACACTTGAAACCTTAGACTAACCCCAAACCCTAGAATTGGTGCTTGGCTGAAAGTTGTAGATGAAAGTCCCATTATTCAAGTAACATGTGAGGTACCATAAGTAACATAACACCCATACAATACATACAATGCCATAGGAAGCCATTAGAACACATGATTGGGGCTAACCCTAATTTCTAACCATGAATTGGGTCTTTGGACGAAACCCTAGAGGAGTCACAAGTCCATGGAAAATTCATATAACTCACAAATAACCTCCATTGTATCATAGGGAATCATAATAAGCATGCTTGTAGGGTTAGATCTAATCCTAACCATGAAATGGGGAAGGTGGCCGAAACATTATGAGGGACTTAGGGTGCTACAAAAATTCCACAACGCATCATTCATTCTTATTTTATCATGAGAAAGCATTAGGAAACATAAGTGAGGTTTTAACATCATCCCAAACCCTAAAAGGGTGCTTGGCCGAAACCTCTAGGAAACCCTAAGTCCATAGTTTTCTCAACATAGATCCCTAACAATTCTTAAATCATGAAAGACAACATAAAAACTATTATACCACAGGTGAGGGAGTCTTACTTCTTGTTGCCTTGGTTAGGAACCTTAAATAGAGAAAAGAGTGAAGACCTTCTTGACCTTAGAACACCCTTGCCCTTGTAGCCTTGTAGGAAACCTTGGATCTTCAAGAGGGAGTCCTCTTGTGAAGTTTTCCAAGGGGAAAACCTTCCTTGTGGCTCACGGCAAGAAGGAGGAAGAAGAGAGGAAGAGCCTTGGTGGAAGAAAAGAGGAGAGAAATAACTTAAGTGCCTCTTCACTTCTCATCCATTTCTTTTATACTAAGTGAAGGGGCATGGTGCCTCTTCACATGGAGCCTCTTCAACTTCCTTTAGCCTCAACTAAAATCTTCTTTCTTTTCCAATAGCACTCCCTTGCTAGGTGAATTGTTAGTACATGCATGATGAGACTTTGCCTCTATTCTAGGTCCAAGGTTCAATCCTTGGTGCATGCATTTTCTTTTTATTCCATTTACTCTTATTTTTTTTGGCAAGACCCACATAAGAGCCCACCAAGAGTTATGCTAATATTCCTAATTGGAACTCATTTCTATCTATGTTAAAATTCTACCCAAGTGTAACGCCCGCCTTTTTCCCACACCTTATGGTGTGGAGAAAATGCGACGTTACGCTAAACATACATGTACATATAAAACATATTAATGCAACGGAATAATTTTTTTCTTCTACACATGCTTTTAACCATGCAACTAATACATGAAACATCTATACATGCATAAACTTGTCATCCATGAACCTAGTGTCATTGGACTTAGCATGTTAACAACATGCATGACATCATGATATAACCATTTCATAGCTTATTCATAATCATCTCGTAAGTAGCAAGTAACTTATCCATAAACATCATGAGTCTTAAGTCGTCCATTAGGCATAACCATTGAAACATAGCATAGAATCTAAGGAAGCATTTTCAAAACCCAAGACATGCGATATGCGTAAATAAAAGAATCCTTTGCCATGTCACTGCCACACACACACATGCTCTCGCCTCTCCTGCTGCTTCCCTTAATAGCCTCTTGCTTGATCTGCGGTACGAGGAAAATAAGACTATAAGCACACAGGCTTAGTAAGACCCTTTCCTACTCACTAAAATCATACGTCACTTAAACATAAACATATCAAGCATCTGACATAACATAATTCAAAACATAAAACATAAGCATAGTCCTGGCGTAAATCATAAGCATATGAACAACTAATATAGCATGATTCTTAACATAAGCATAAACCTAAAACATACTTAGCATGACATAATTCTTAGCATACATGAGCATACTTATCATGACATAATTCTTAACATACGTGAGCATGAAACATATTTATCATAAGCATGAGCATAAAACATACTTAGCATGACATAATTCTTAGCATACATGAGCATACTTATCATGACATAATTCTTAACATACGTGAGCATGAAACATATTTATCATAAACATAAGCATAAAACATACTTAGCATGATATAATTCTTAGCATACATGAGCATACTTATCATGACATAATTCTTAACATACATGAGCATGAAACATACTTATCATAAGCATAAGCATAAAACATACTTACCCTGGCGCGATGCATAACATGAATGGATGCATGAGTCAAATGCAGTTACATAAGGATGCTTAGTTTTTAAAATCATACTTTTAAATACTTAAACATAAACATAACATCATTGGGGTCCCCGGCTTGTACCACATACATACATCATAAGCGTGCATCCCTAAGTAAATACGAGGTAGCAAGCCCCGACCTACTAGGGTAGGAACAGCTACGGTAGTTCCAAACACCGGGGCGTTCTTAAGGTGCCCATCCCTGTTGGACAACTACGGTAGTCCCAGAACCGTCGACAGCTACGGTAGTCCAAAACCGAGGCGTTCTTAAGGTGCTCATCCCTTGGACCCTTACTTCGGTCCGGTACAAGCCCATTCATAAAATAAAATAACTATGCATATTTCATCATTCATACTTATTTCATAACATTATTATGCCTTCATCATTCATACTTATCATTCATACTTATCATTCGTACTTAAGGCATAATCATCATCTTTATCCATATTCTATCATTCATAAAAACATGACATCCATACATAATCATACTTCCAGGCATAAATATTATCTTGGTTCATGAAGCTTGCATGATCATGGTACATAAATAAACATGAAATTCATACATGATACATTTCATCTAGCATACATAATCCTAGTATCCATCGTAAAACATGCATGGGTAAGCTACATATACACATGGTGCATACTACCTAGGTTCATGATATTTATCATAAAACATGCATAGACCTTCATACACATACATCTATTATAAGCATTTAACCTTCTACATGCATCATTTTATTTATTATAATATACCCCTACATTACTTACATATGTTCATGGTATGTGATCTAAATATTCATGAGTAAAGCATAACATAGAACCTAACATACAAGGTCATGCCACATAACACATAAGCTATGATTTTGGTAACATAAAGATCCGTACATCGTGCTTAACTATGTACTCACATTATGGTAACTTATAAACATGTATCTTTGAGACCTTAGCCCAATTCAAACCCTAGCTTTGGGTCTTGGCCGAAAACCCTAAGAGACCATAAAGCCATAGAAAATTTACCTAGGTCATGATTAACATCCCATACCTTACATATCATGCCATGGAAAACCATTTGAACCCTTGGTTGGATTTAACCCTAAGTCCTAGGCCCAACCCATGAGTTGGCCGAAACCCTAGAAGGATAATAAGCCCATAAGAAAGTTCATATAAATCACCATTATTACCCTTAAGATATCATAGGAAACATACTAATCATGCTTGGAAAGGTTGGAGTTTACCCTAGCCCTTTAACCTTGATGTGGCTGAAACCCTAGGGTGTTTTAGGGTGCTACAAAAACTTCCAAATCATACTTTTATGCTTAACATATCATGAATAAACATTAGGAAACAAAATAGGGATTTTCCATATGATTTTAACCTCAACATAATGCTTGGCCGAAACCCTCACTAGCCCTAACCATGGATTTCTTCAACATAGCATGCCAATAAGAACTTAGATCATGACAAATAAATTGGAAGCTATCATACCACAGGTGAGGGGGTCTTACCTTCCCTTATCTTGGATTAAATCCTTGAATAAAGAAATAGAAAGAACCTTCTTGACTCCAAACTTCTCCTTAGCCCTTGTAGCCTAGTAGAGAGCCTTGAGTCTTCAAGATGGAGTCCTTGGTGGAAATTTTCCTAAGGGGAGAACCCTTGTGGGTTTCGGCTAGAGCAAGGAGGAAGAGGAAGAAATGAAGAAGAGAAGGGAAAATGTAACTCTCATGCCACCTTTATGCCACATTAAGGAGGGCAAGTGAAGAGTCATGGTGTCTCTTCCCTTGATGACTCTTCATTTTCCCTAAGCCTTAACCAAAATCCACTTCATCCTCTACTAGCACTCCCTTGCTAGGTGAATTGGTTAGTACATGCATGGTGGTACCATAGGTCCTAGATTTAATCCTTGGTGCGTGCACTTTATTTTTCTATTTTATTTTTTTATATTATTTTCAAAAATTCTCCAATAATTCCCCCATGATCCTGCTAATATTCCTAAGTAAAACCTATTTATATTTATATTAAATTTCACCTAAAATCCACTAATAACCATGGTCTTAGAAAAGCCCATTAGTACTTAGCTTCTCAATTTAAATGAGAAATTATGGATAATTAGGTTAAGGTTCGTACTAGTATCTCTATATTCCTTCAAAACTATTTAGACATTATCAATATTTTAAAGAAAATATTGAGGAGATTTTCCGGGTCGTTACACCAAGGTCCACTAATTGCCATGGTACTAGAAGGGCCCATGTAAGGCCCATTACTACTTAGCTTTTTAATCCATATAAGAAATCATGCTAAGGTTCATGCTAGTATTCATATGTTACTCAAGAATCCATATAGGCATGATCAATATTTTAAAGAAAAATATTGAGAGGATTTTACGGGCGTTACAGTCGAACCTTCGGTTAGCTTTCTTTGACTGATCTGCATGAAATTGTTAGTACAACACAATAATATGTAAATGTTAAGCCTGCAAAATAGAGTTAGCACAAATACAATATGCATGAGTAATCAACAGTAGGACTTATCCTGATCTCAACTTAGAAACCTTCGTTGATTTCTTTAGTTGGATCATCACTTAAGGCTATCCTATCGGGACACGACGTCATAGTACTCTCTCCCAGGAACTTACCTTTACTCACCTACCAAACATATGATCCTTCAAATCTATTTGGACTTACTATGCTCAATGTTTGATCGTCTGATCCACAAAGACTTTTCTACAATACTAAATTACCACAACATCAATAATAGTAAAGCAAAACAGTATTGATAAACTTATACTTAGATTTACCAAGATCCGTTGGTCTGGTCGACTGAGCACGGTCGACCGAAAATTGTACGATCAAGCTTGCTTGGAGTTCACTCCTCCAAGACTTCTAAGGTTACCTATCTTAGGGTTTCCATTACCTAGCTTCACTCACTAGGATTTTTCACTACCTGACTTCACTCACTAGGGTCTGACTTCATTCACCAAGACTTCACCAACCTAGCTTTACTCACTAAGGCTCGACTTCACTCACCAGGACTTCACCAATCTAGCTTCACTCACTAGGGCATGACTTCACTCATTAGGACTTTTCTAGGAGTTCACTCGTCCAAGTCCTAAGGTTACCTCCTCCTAGGGTTTTTCTCTTCCTAGTTACTTGGTAGACTACTCACTCAACTAGGTCAATCTTTACAAAACTCCATTAAACATATTGTTAAACACACATTAAAACCCTGAGGAGGAGTTGGGTCTTGGCCCGCTAATGGATCCAAACCCGATCTATTAATGAAGAACCATTCCACTAAAGGTTCTCCATTGAACTACCTCACCAACCCCCATATTTACATATGAACTCCATCTATTATGAGAACAATTTTTCTCCGTGTTTAAGATATCGAATGCTCGTTGATTAATTTAAATTATTGATAATTTTAATTAATCAACCTCTAACTCCTTGATTAGTACCACTCATCCTTATCATCATGTTGGACCAAGTCCACCTGCAGGATTTAACATGATGAACCTTATGAGTTCATCAAGGGGCATCATCATCCCGACTCACCAGGACACGCATTCTGTCTATAATAAATGACACACCATGTAAATAATATTATTTTCCAACTTACCGGGTCTATCGATTTAACAGAAAAAATCTCACCCATTAGTAAATCAAAGAAATAAATATTAAGTATATGTACCCGTTATTATATCGGGATTCAGAGCACATACTCTATAATAAACCGAGGTCTGATTCAATTATAAAGTCAGTATAAATTGAATCACCTCTATGTTCGTCCTGCTCAATGCACACAAAGTGCACTAGTGTAATTCTATGGTCAAGACAAACCAACACCAAATTACACTACAACTATCCCGATGGTTTGTCCAACTCCATCTCGGTTGTGAGAATCTACTTATACTTCACAAGGCACTGATAACATGAGCTTCTGTGTGACACCACACACTATGTTTTCTACAGTGTAAAGTATTAGACTGTATGCATACACTAATATAAATATGCAACAGTGATCTTGTGATTCTATTTCAAAATGTAGATGTTCATACAGAAAAGGCAAGACTTTTAGTATACATTCTAACAATCTCCAACTTATACTCAAAGACTCGGCTGTCCTCAAAATGTTATACATCTGACCCCCATATCTTCCACATGCCTAAAAGCTCTTGCTATCAAGGCCTAAGTGAAAGGATCTCCCAGGCTGTCCAATGATGTAATCTAGGCGACAACAACTTTTCCTCGCTTGGGTTGTACTTGCGCTCTATGTGTTTACTTGCCCGGGCTTGTGGCTCCTTCGAGTTTGCAACTGCACCTACTTTTATCAGAACAAATTGTGATAGCACATGGGCAAACCAGGAATCACATCTAAGTCCATCATGAGGTTCCTGATAATGGGTATGGCTTGGCGGGTTTCCTAAGTGAATACTAGGTCATCCTTGAGAGATCACTCCATGTCTACGGATTAAAAATTAATCCGCATAGAGACCCGTCTCCCAAACGACCATCTCGTCATCGTATCAATCGGTTCGAATTACAAGTTAGCCAATCTCAAAGATCGAGCCTTGTAATTTGCCTAATCGATCGACACCGCGGAAAAGACGACGAGTGGATCGCCGATTTATGTGTTTATTATCGAGATCCAATTAATTAATTATCAACAATAATTAACAAATAATTATGAACATGATAATTACTTCATCTAAATGATAAAATAACCAAGGAGCTAAGGAAGAAATTTATACCTTCCTTTACCTCGTAGTTTTCTACCTTATGCCCCTTCCCTCTTGGACGTCGTGTGGGCGATGAGCTACCAAGAACCGGAATCACCAAGGCCGCCAATTAATCCCCTACTTTACAAGCCAAGAAAACCGTAGTCTAGGGTTTTCACCGCCGACCCTCTTCTCCTCCCTATCCCTTGCGCCGCCGGCCACCAAGTGCTCACCAAGCTCGCGGCCATAAGGAAGCTCCTAGGAGGAAGATGATGAAGAAGATGAAGGAGAGAATAAACCTCCTTCCTAACCCAAAATCGGCCAAACACTCTCCCCTTCTTTGCTTGCGGCACCGCCCACCGCTGGGTCTCCTCCTTGTCTCCGACCCTTTCCCTCCTTCTTCTTGTGATCGGTCCGGCCAAACCCGAAGAAGAGATGGAGCTTCTTCTTCCTTTGCGCCACCAAGCAAGAGAGAAGATGGGAGAGGGAGGAAGAAGAGAAGAGAGCTTCTCTTCTCTTTTGGTGCCGCCGGTGACCTAGGAAAGAGAAGGTGAGGGAGAGGAGAGAAAAGCCTAGGTTGTTGATCAATAGGATTAAGCCTTGGTTTATTGATTCCTTGGGGTATATATAGGGCTAAGGTAGGGACCAAGAGGAGGAGTTGGGTCTTGGCCCACTAATGGATCCAAATCCGATCAATTAATGAAGATCCATTCTACTAAAGGATCTCCATTGAACTTCCTCACCAACCCCCATATTTTCATATGGGCTCCACCTATTATGAGTACATCCATCTCCCCGTTTTTAAGATATCGATTGCCCGTCGATTAATTTACATTACTGACAATTTTAATTAATCAACGTCTAACTCCTTGACTAGTACCACTCAACCTTATCATCATGTTGGATCAAATCCACCTGCAGGGTTTAACATGATGAATCTTATGAACTCATCAAGGGGGCATCATCATCCCGACTCACCAGGACACGAATTTCGTCAATAATCAACGATACACCATATAATTAATATTAGTTTCCAACTTACCGGGCCTATCAATTTAGCATAATAAATCTCGCCCATTGGTAAATCAAAGAAATAAAATACTAACTACATGTGCCGTTATTATATCGGGATTTAGAGATTGTACTCCATAATAATCCGAGGTTCAATCTAATTATTAAGTCAGTACAAATTGGATCACCTCTATTTTGGTCCTGCTTAATGCACAAAAGTGCACTAGTGTAATTCTATGATCAAGACAAACCACACCTAATTACACTCCAACAATCCCGATGGTTTGTCCAACTCCATCTCGGTTTTGAGCCTCAACTTATACTATGCAAGGAACTAATAACATGATCTTCTGTGTGTCACCATACACCATGTTATCTATAATGTAGAGTATGAGACTGTTATGCATATACTAATTTAAACATGTAACTGTGTTGTTTGATTCTCTTTGAAAACGTAGATGATCATATAAAAAGACAAGTCTTTTTGTATACACCTAACAATGCCCCACTTATTCTCAATGATTTTGCTATCCTCACACTGCCATAAATCTGACTCCCATATCGTCTACATGCCGATCAAAAGCTCTCACCGAAAGGGCCTTATTGAAAGGATCCTCCAGGTTGTCCTCCGATGCAATCTTGGCGACAACTACTTCTCCTCACTTTAGGATTTCTCGTATCAGATGGTACTTGCGCTCTATGTGTTTACTCGCCTTATGGGCTCGTGGTTCCTTCGAGTTTGCAACTGCACCACTGTCATCACAATATATTGTTATAGATCTGGGCAAATACGAATCACATCCAAGCCCATCATGAAGTTCCTAAGCCATATAACTTCCTTGGCTGCCTCTGAGGCTACCACATACTCAGCTTCTATGGTGGAGTCCGCCACGCATTTCTGCTTGACACTCCTCCATACTATGGCTCCACCTCCTAAAGTAAACACAAATCCTGAGGTAGACTTACTCCTGTCCCTGTCTGACTAGAAATTCGAATCCGTGTAACCCACAGGGATTAATTTTTCTGCCATGTAAACCAGCATATAGTCCCTAGTCCGTCTCAAGTATTTTAGTATATGCTTTACCGCAGTCCAATGTCCCTATCCAGGGTTACTCTAATATCTGCTAACCATGCTCATGACAAAGTAGATATCTAGTCTCGTGCACAATATAACATACATGAGGCTTCCTATAGCTGATGCATAAGGAACCGCCTTCTTTTCCTCTATCTCCTTTGATGTTTTCGGTTACATCTCCTTAGATAGAGGAACTCCATGCCTGAAAGGTAGAAAACCTTTCTTGGAGTTTTCCATGCTAAAACGATCCAAGACGGTGACTATGTATAAATCTTGGGATAAGCACAACATCCTTTTCTGGCGATCCCTTATGACCTTGTTCCCAAGGATGTGTCCTGCTCCTCCAAAGTCCTTTATATCGAACTATTTGGACAACCATACCCTTACGTCCGACAACACCTTGACATTGTTTCCAATGAGCAAAATGTCATCTACATAAAGTACAAGAAACACCACTACATTTCCGTCACATCTCTTATATACACATGATTCATCCGGACTTTGAATAAATCCATATGACTGGATTACTTCATCAAAGCGGATGTTCATAGATCGCGAGGCTTGTTTAAATCCATAAATGGACCGATTAAGATTGTATACTAGATGTTCTTTGCCCTTCGCAATGAACCCTTCTGGTTGCTTCATGTAGATGGTCTGCTCAAGACTTCCGTTAAGGAAAGTTGTCTCGATGTCCATCTGCCATACCTCATAGTCCATATGAGCAGCAATAGATAAGAGAATCCGAATAGACTTAAGCATGGCTACTGGCGAAAAGGTCTCCTCATAATCGATACCCTCGTTCTGAGTATACCCTTTCGCAACAAGCCTAGCTTTGAAGGTCTCAACCTTCCCGTCTGATCCTATCTTTCTCTTGTAGATCCACTTGCATCCAATGACTTTTACACCATTTGGTGGTTCTACTAGCTCCCAGACATGATTAGAATCCATAGATTCTATCTCAGAATTCATTGCCCTTTGCCAAGAATCTGCATCCTTATCTTGGAGGGCCTCGTCATAGGTCCAGGGATCCAGTTCATGTTCACCAGGGACTAAGTCCGAAGACTCTCCCAAAATTATGAACCTCTCAGGTTGTCTAACAACCCTCCCACTACGACGAGGTACTACTTGTGTATCTTCTGTGACACGTGGTGCAGTGACTTGTAGTGTATCCTCTTGTACAGTTGGTATTAAAGTCTAAATGTCCCCTCTTAATTCTTCAAGCATGAGTCTACTCTTAGGCTTGTGGTTCATCACATAGTCTTATTCTATGAATCTGGCATTCGTGCTAACGATTACCTTCTGATCCTCAGGACTATATAACATACCACCCTTCGTCCCTTTAGGATAGACTACGAACAAGCGTACTTCTGTACGAGATTCCAACTATCAGTATCTCCCTTTAGCACATGTGCTGGACTACCCCAAATCCTAATATGTCCTAGACTAGGCTTTCGCCCAGTCCACAATTCTATGGGAGTAGAAGGGACTGACTTAGATGGTACCATGTTCAGTATCCAGAGCATATCCAGAGCATATCCCCAGAACGAATCTGGCAACTCAGAGTAGCTCATCATTGACCTAACCATTTCCATAAGAGTCCTATTCCTTCTTTCTGCTACACCATTCTGCTGGGGCATGCTGGGTGCAGACAATTGGGATTAAATCCCAATATTTGATAAATAAGTCCTAAATTCTCCCAAGAGGTACTCGCCACCATGATCTGATCGTAGTGTCCAGATACTTTTACCTTGACGTTTCTCCACATCAGCCTTGAATTCTTTGAACTTATCAAAGCATTCAGACTTACGGTGCATCAGATAAATGTATCCATACCTTGAATAATCGTCAATAAAAGTGACGAAGTATTCAAAGACACCCCTAGCCTGGATGGACATAGGACCATATAAATCAGAATAAACCAGTTCTAACACATCTTTAGCTCTATACCCCTTAGCCTTGAAATGCCTCTTGGTCATCTTACCTTCCACGCAAGACTCATAGTTTGGGAAGTCTTCCACCACTAATGAACCCAAGGGCCCATTGGCTATCAACCTCTGAATCCTACTATGGTTAATATGACCAATCCTAAGATGCCAAAGATATGTCTGGTTCATATTAGAAGGTTCCTTTCTCTTATTTTGGTTAGATAATGAGCTATTGGCCTCTTTTGCATCATGAGAGCTTTTGGTTTTAGAGTATACAAATTGCCAATCATAGTACCTGAACAGATAATTTCTCTATTTCTCTTTATAACAACTCTATTATTAAAAGTAATAGAATATCCATCCTTTATTAATTTAGAAACCGATACCAAGTTCTTTCTAAAAGAGGGTACATATAAGCAATCTCTCAAAACCAAAACATTATTCCTATCAAAAGATAAATAAATGTCTCCCACTACAACTGCTGCCACCTCTGTAGCATTGCCCATGTAGACGATGATTTCCCCATCAGCTAGCCGTCGGGTTTCCTGGAACCCTTATAAAGAGTTGCAAACATGATCAGTGGCCCCCGTATCAACGCACCAGGTACTGGTAGATAGCACTGCTAAACATGTTTCAACGACTAAGCACGAAGAAATACCTTTGTCTTGACGACGGGGACAGTTCATCTTCCAGTGTCCAGTTTGCTTACACGTGAAGCACTTGCTTCTCAGCTTCATCACGCCATTCCGAGGTCCCTGCGATCCTGCTGCCTTCTTGGACCCACCTTGTTTCTTCTTCTTCCTACCTTTCGGCATAGAAGTAGAAACCTTCTGAGTGACCAAGGCCTAAGAACTTTGACGAAAAAGCCCCTCTATCGCCTGGAGTTCCCCAAGCAGTTTCCCCAACGTATACTCATGCTTATTCATGTAATAGTTGAGCCGGAACTACTCAAAACTCCTTGGCAAAGACTAGAGTATAATATCGACCTTGATTTCCTCGTCGATCTATGCTCCAAGTACCTCAATCTCATTGTGGTGAGTCATCATCTTAAGGACATGATCCCTTACGGGTGTCCGTTCGACCATGGAAGTCGTCATCAAGTTCTTCATCGCTACCTGCTTAGCGGCCCGACCCTGGTGCCCGAAGAGCTCTTTGAGGTTCTGCATCATATCATAAGCAGTGGACATGGCCTAATGCTGATGTTGCTATACATTCGACATAGATGCCAGAATGTAGCACTGCGCCATCTCATCTACCTTGACCCACTTCTTATAGCGCTCCCTCAACGCTTCACCAGAGTTCTCGCTAGGCTTTTCAGGGCATTCTTCGAAGAGCACATATTTGTACTCTTTAAAAGTGAGGACAATGTCTAGGTTTCTTTTTCAGTCTATGTAATTGGGTCCAGTAAGTTTGTTTTCCTTAAGTATGGTCGCTAGTGGGTTAATGGCAATTTTGAAACTACCTGAGAATCACAACAATCACAACTTTAGATTTCAAAAATAAATTGATTCCTCAATCAATAAATTTTGAAATCGACCAACACCTCAAAACACCGAGAAATTCACATGCCACGTTAGTGTGGACGTATATGAATTCTTCATTCGTTAGAGGAGGTTTTACCTATTAATTTTATTATCTTGTCAACCTAACTTTTTGACAAATAAAATTAATAGTTGTTTCACTGCGGCCCTACAAATAATTGGAGTGACTCCGTTGGGAAGGATACTAATATTTGCATCTAATTGTTCACCATTACACGACACTAAGAAAATTATTTTCGATTATGTGTCTTCCGTTGGGGAAAATCACACGCTCTTCAATAACTTTCTATAATCTTTTCTGACCTAGTGATCCGCAAAACAAGCCTATCTGTTGTGGAGGAAGGCACTCAGAGTCGACGCGCGGGCTTGTTCGCATCACTTGTCAGATTGTAATGGAGGCCACGGGACCCTTAGGGTCCCTCTCCCACTTAGTTATCTATTTGAGGAATTTTCATGAACAAACACAACAGGCACATAACCAAAGCAACAAATAAGAAAAATCCTAGATTTTCCAACTTTCATGGCCTTGGTCTCTAATGCACCTCCAGTCGTGTCGTCACCTCGCCCGCTCCTCCCTACACCATGCACAAGCCACTATGAAGGGATCTCCGAGTTGAGATGACTAGCTAATTATTTACATCCATCGATCCTATACTCCATGAAGGAGTGTACAAATAATCTAGATCGAAAGTAAATAAAAGCTCAGCTAAACATGTGCCGTATTTAATTACAAAAATAAAATACCTATCTAGCCTCGTCAACCCCAAGGATTTAATTAATTACAATAATACACAATCAATCACATACAATAATTATTTAAGCCATGATAAGTTGGAATCTAGTACTTGCAACAAAGAGTTAGCCTACGCACATCCACATATCATCCAGCAAAAATAACATATATGATAATGTGTAAAAATTAATTGAATCCTAAACACACAAAACTGGAAACCTCAGCTCTGATACCAATTGATGGGTATGGCTTGGCAGGTTTCCTAAGCGAATACTTGGTCGTCATTGAGAGACCGCTCCATGTCTACGGATTAAAAATTAATCCGAATAGAGACCCATATCCCAAACGACCATCTAGTCATCGTATCAATCGGTTCGAATTACAACTTAGCTAATCTCAAAGATCGAGCCTTACAATTCACCTAACAAATTGACCGCGGAAAAGACGACGAGTGGATCGCCGGTTTTTGTATTTATTATCGGGTCCAATTAATTAATTATCTATAATAATTTACAAATAATTATAAACATGATAATTAATTAATCTACATAAAATGGTAAAACAACCAAGGAGCTAAGGAAGAAATTCATACCTTCCTTTACCTCGTAGTCTTCTACCTTATGTCCCTTCCCTCTTGGACATCATGTGAGCGACGAGCTACCAAGCACCGGAATCTCCAAGGCCTCAATTTCATTCCCTTCATCACAAGCCACGAAACCCCTAGTCTAGGGTTTTCACCGCTGACCCTCTTCTCCTCCCTATTCCATGCACTGCCTGTTGGGTATGGCTTGGCGGTTTCCAAGATAACCACGAGGTCGTATCTGAGAGACCTCTCTGTGTCTATAGATTAAAAAATTTAATCCAAATAGAGACCCGTCCCTCTAACGACCGACTCGTCGTCGTGTTAATTAATCCAAGTTATAACTTAGCCATTACCGAGGTTAAGGCCTTGTAACATTCCGGATTAATTAACTGTGGAAAAGACGACGATTTGGATCGTCGATTTTTGTGTTTATCTTTGGGGTCCAGTTAGTTAATTATTGTCTATGATAACAAATCAAAACAACTAACTAACATACATGAAATGACAAAGCAAAGTAATATGGCACAATTAAAACATAACATAAGTAAATTGGAGCTCGGGAGAGTTATACCTTGCAGTCTTCTACCTTATGACCCTCCCCTCCTGGACGTCGTGTGGGCGACGATATACCAAGTCACGGAGTCACCAAGGCCTCTGAATTAATCACATTCTTCAAGCTTCTTCCACTCACCAACACAAACCCTAGCAAGCTTGTGCCGGCGACCTCTCAACCTCTCCTCCTTGCGCCTCCGGTCACCTCAAGCTCCAAGGTCCGGACGGCCGCAAGGTAGCTCCGAGAAGAAGGTAAGGAAGATGAAGAAGAGGAAGAATTAGCAAGAGCAAGTCTCCTTCTTCCTCCTAAACCCACTGAAACCCTATCTTTGCCTCTTCACCCTTGCTGGCGCCAAAACAAGGATCTCCTTGTTTTTCTTGGCCACCAACTGCTCCTCCTCCCTGCTCCCTGCTTGCGTACGCTGAGAGGATGTTGGTGAAGATGATGGGAGAAGAATCCGAAGAGGAGGAAGAAGAAGAACTTCCTCACGCCGTCGCCGCCGCACAGCTCAAAGCCGCCGAAAATAGCCTCCTCCGATGTCCTTCTTCTCCTGGTCGGTCTCTCCTAGATCTGGCTAACCTTCCATGCCGAAGAGAAGGAGTTGATGAAGGAGAAAACACAAGGAAAACTCCTCCTTCCTACTCCTCTATCGCCGGCGCAAGGTGAACCCTAGGAGAGAGAGTGGGTGTAGGGTTTTTGATTAATTCAAATTAATTCTCAATTAATTCATCCAACCTTGTTTCATGAGTCCTATGGGGTATTTATAGGACTATGGTAGGGACCATAAGGAGGAGTTGGTTCTTGGCCCGCTAATGGATCTAAACCCGATCCATTAATGGTGATCCATTCCACTAAAGGATCCCATTGTACTTCCTCACCAACCCCCATATTTTCATATGGGCTCCACTTATTACGAGTCGTCGATCTCCCCGTGTTTAAGATATCGTATGCCCAATAATTAATTTAATTTACAGATAATTAAATTAATTATCTTCTTAATCCTTGATTAGTACCACTCAACCTTTTCATCATGTCGGACCATAGTCCACTTGCAAGATTTGACATAACGACCTTTTGAGCTCACCAAGGGGGCATCATCATCCCGACTCACTAGGACACGGATTCCGTCAATAATCAACAACACATCATATTATTAATATTATCTCCCAACTTATCGAGCCTATCGATCTAACAGAATAGATCTCACCTATTGGTAAATCAAAGAAATAATAATTAATAATATACGCCTGTCATTATTTCGGTATTAAGAGATCGTACTCCATAATATCTATCCGAGGTCTTATCTAATTTACTAAGTCAGTACAAAAATTGGATGACCTCTCTTTTGGTCCTACTCAATGTACACAAAGTACACTAATGTAATTCTATGGTTAAGATAAATCACACCTAATTACACTATAACCATCCTGATGGTTTGTCCAACTTCATCTCAGTTGTGAGCCTCTTTCTTATACTTCGACAAGGAACCTGATAACATGATCTTCTGTGCGACACCATGCACCATGTTATCTACAATGCCAAGTATCAGACATTTTGTGCACAAACTAATATAAACATGCACTGTATGATTTTTTGATTCTTTTTAAAATGTAAATGTATCCTAACCAAAAGCAAGGCTTTTAGTATACATCCTAACAATCTCCCACTTATGCTCAAAGACTTTGCTGTTTTCAAAATGTCATACATCTGAACTCTAGATCCTTCACATGCCTAAAAGCTCTCGCTACCAAGGCCTTAGTGAAATGATCCACCTAGGTCATTCTCTGATGCAACCTAGGCAACGACAGCTATTTCTCTTCTGGGTGGTACTTGCGCTCTATGTGTTTACTTGCCTTATAGACTCGTGATTCCTTCGAGTTTGTAACTGCACCATTTTAATCACATCAAATGTGATAGTCCCTAGCAAACCAGGAATCACATCAAAGTCCATCTTGAGGTTTCTGAACCATGTAGCTATATTGGCTGCCTCGCAAGCTGCCAGAATATCCAACCTCCATAGTAGGGTCCATCATGCATACACTGCGCAACACTCTAATATATAATGGTTCTACCTCCTAAAAGTAAACACAAAACCCAAGGAATATTTATATATGCCCCTATCTAGATTGGAATTCTGTATCCATATAACCTACAGGAAATTAGTCTGCCCGGTAAATCAGCATATAATCCTTAGTCCTTTTCAGGCACTAATACATGCTTTTACCGCATTCCAATTTTCTTAACCTAGGTTACTCCGATATCTGTTCCAATTTTCTGCCCGTCGATTAATTTAAATTACTGACAATTTTAATTAATTAACTTTTAACTCCTTGACTAGTACCACTCAACCTTATCATCATGTTGGATCAAATTCACCTGCAGGGTTTAACATGATGAAGCTTATAAGCTCATCAAATCCACCTGCCGACTCACCAGGACACAAATTCCATCAATAATCAATGGTACACCATATAATTAATATTATTTCTCAACTTACCGAGCCTATCAATTTAGCAGTATAAATCTCGCCCATTGGTAAATCAAAGAAATAAAATACTAACTATACGTGCCCGTTATTATATCGGGATTTAGAGATTGTACTCTATAATAATCCAAGGTTCGATCTAATTATTAAGTCAGTACAAATTGGATCACCTCTATTTTGGTCCTGCTCAATGCACACAAAGTGCACTAGTGTAATTCTATGGTCAAGGCAAACCACACCTAATTACACTACAACTATCCCGATTGTTTGTCCAACACTATCTCGGTTGTGAGCCTCAACTTATACTATGCAAGGAACTGATAACATGATCTTCTGTGTGTCACCACACACCATGTTATCTACAATGCAGAGTATGAGACTATTTTGCATATACAAATTTAAACATGCAACTGTGTTGTTGTGATTCTCTTTCAAAATGTAGATGATCATATAAAAAGACAGGTCTTTTAGTATACACCTAACACCTGAACCATATAGCTTCCTTTTGGCCGCCTCAGAGGATGCCACATACTCAGCTTCCATGGTGGAGTCCACCATGCATTTCTACTTGACACTCTTCCATACTCTGGTTCCACCTCCTAAAGTAAACACAAAATCCCGAGGAATACTTATTTTTGTCCCTATTTGATTGGAAGTCTGAATCCGTATAACTCACAGGGAGTAATTGGTCTGCCTAGTAAACTAGCGTATAATCCCAAGTCCCTCTTAGTAATTTAGTATATGCTTTACTGCAGTCCAATGTCCATGTCCAGGGACTCTAATATTTGCTAACCATGCCCACGGCAAAGCAGATATCCGGTCTCGTACACAGCATAACATACATTGTTGGTGCTGGAAGCACTAAAGTCAAACCTTTATTTTGATAATGGCAAAGGGTTCAGAAGTTAAGATTTGTTGTGATCTAACAATGCTGATCAAGTGTACAGGAAAAGTCCTAAGTACACTAGGCATTAAGTCCTGGTTCTATGAATTGGGCACTAAGTCCTGGCCGTGGGCTGGGCAACTAAGTCCTGAAGTAAGGTTGGGCACGAAGACCTGGTGAGTGAAGCAGGGCACTAAGACCTGGTCGAGGACTAGGCACCGACGACCTGGTGAGTGAAGCTGGGCACGAAGACCTGATCGCGAATTGGCCACGAATACCTGGTGAGTGAAGCTGGCTAAAAGTCCAACTGGAGGAGCGGTTGGCAAAAAGGTAAATTATCCCGAGAGGAGTAGGTGAGGACGCGTTCCCCGTAGGAGGGAACATTAGGCGTCGGATCGACCTAGGGCTCCATTTGGGAAGCCCAAAGTCAGAACCAAGAAAGCTTAGGCTGTAAATCATGGTTAATATATCAATTGTATATGCTTTGTGTGTTTTGGAACTAACCCTGGTTATAAGAACGAAGGGATGAAGTTTCTGCATTCAGGCGCCTCAATGGAGTGAGACGCTTCACTGGGCTAGGCACCTGTGTTTAGACAAGCGCCCCAGTGCAAGGCTACTCCAAGCATTCGGAGCAAACAAGTCACATAAGCCTCTGGACCAAGTCAAGTGAGGCGCCTGTGTTAACACAGGCGCCCCAGTCAGCTCAGGCACCTCAATGGAAGGGGATAGGCGCTGACCAAGCCTGTGGATTAGAGTCCGCGCAGGAGAGGCCACGTTTCAGGCACCCCCTTCGATACAGGCGCCCCACTGACCACTATAAAAGGGGGTTCACCCCCAAGGCTTCAATATCAATTGCTTTCAACTCTTATGCTCAAGCGCTCCCCTCTGACAAGTTTCGTACTCATGATTCGAGCGTTGACGATGACCCGCTGCTCCGGAAACTTCCAACCTCTTCGGTCGTCGGTAAAAGCAAACTTTGTTAAGTGCTGTAATTGTTTTTCAATTCTATATTTATACTCTAGACTTGTAATCTTTTACAAAAATAGAGAATTGCCCATCGTAAACGATCAAGGACCATGGGCCTTGGAGTAGGAGCCGACCATGACTCCGAACCAAGTAAAAACAAATCGTGTTAGCGATTAGTTTTCATTTTCCGTTATGCAATTACTCTTCGCTTTCCGAAATTTTATGAACAATATTCACCCCCCTCTATTGTTTCAATCCGATCCCACATACATGAGGCTTCCTACAACCGATGCATAAGGAACCGCCTTCATCTCCTCTATCTCCTTTATTGTTTTAGGACACATCTCCTTAGATAGAGGAACTCCATGCCTGAATGGTAGAAAACCTTTCTTGGAGTTTTCCATGCTAAAACGAGCTAGGATAGTGTCTATGTATGAAGCTTGGGATAAGCACAACATCCTTTTTTGGCGATCCCTTATGACCTTGATTCCAAGGATGTGCCTTGCTTCTTCGAAGTTCTTCATATCGAACTGTTTGGACAACCATACCCTTACGTTTGATAATACTTTTGTTGGTGCAAGAAGCATCAGTGATGTCCTCCTCTAAGTGTTTCAATGTTTAACAATATGCTTAAGTTAGTGATACATTGAACAAGGAGGGGTTAGTCAAAAAATATAGTACGAAAATGAAGGAAAGTCTTAGTTAACCTAGGCAATAAGTCCTGGTTCGAAGAATTGGGAACTAAGTCCTGATCATGAATTGGGCACTAAGTCCTGGCCGCGGGCTGGGCACCTAAGACCTGACCGAGGGTTGGGCACGAAGTCCTGGTTCGTGGAATTGGGCAATAAGTCCTGGCCGAGGGCTGGGCACCGAAGTCCTGATGAGTGAAGTTGGGCAATAACTTCCTGGTCGTGGACTGGGCACGAAGTCCTGGTGAGGGAAGCTGGGCAAAAGTCCTGACAAGTGAAGTTAGGCAATAAGTCATGGTCATGGACTAGGCACGAAGTCCTGGTCGTGAGATTGGGCAAAAGTCCTGGTGAGTAAAGTTGGGTAAAAGTCCAACCGGATGGGCCGGGTGGCAACCGCCTCCTGAGAGGAGTAGGTGAAAGGCACGCTCCCCGGGATGGGAATATCAGCGTCGATTCGACCTAGGGTTTCTCGAGAAATCCAAAGTCAGAACAAAACCCTTAAGGCTAAGGATATACATGTGTTTGCCTTGTATTTATGTATCTTGCAAGTACCTAAAATTGAAGACAAAGCAGGCAAACAAACTCACAACATGGCTGGAAAATAGTCTACTAGGCGCCCCCATTAACCAGGGTGCCCCAGTGAACTAGGCGCCTTAATGAACCATCCACCTGAGTCATTCAGGCACCCTGGAGGTCTAGGGCGCCCTAATGAAAGCCTTATCAGTTGCTGCAAGTTCGGCGTGAGGATAGAGTTTGACCAAGGCAACTGAGGCGCCTCCTTCAACACAGGCGCCTAGTAAAAGGCCTATAAAAGGGGCTTCGACCCCTCAACTCAGAACAACAATTCCAAGATTATTCTGAGCATTTCGAATGGAAGAAACACGCTAACGACGAAGCTTTGCGACCAAGGAAGTTCCGGGAGGAAGTGCGCGACACTTCGGAGTTTCAGATCGGCCGAGTCTTTGACTCTTTTGTTTGGTTTGATTTACATTCGGCATTTCATTTCTTAAATATTTGTGATTGTAAATCTTGCACTGTAAGATGGGTTTCTCCGCCTTCGGAAAGTCCTGAAAGGAGACCATTAGTGGACGGGCGTTTCCCGTGCTTAGGCTTTGGATGTACTGACCTTGGGGGGTTGGGAACCAAGTAAAAAATCCCGTGTACAATCTATTATTTATTCGTTCTTTCTATTTTCCGCTGCTACTAACTCTGTATCTAGAACGAACCTCGAAAGTCTATGAAAGGCGAGTTTTCTGCAAGAATTTTTATGGTCGATATTCACCTCCCCTCTATCGACGGCACCGGTCCCCACAAGTGGTATCAGACCCTGGTCGCTCTTCACCGGACTAACAACCGACGGAGCAAAGATGCCAGGAGTTAAGGGGGAGCCCAGGGGTGAATCAGGTACATTTTTCTTTTAAGAATGCCAATTTTTAAATTTCATATTACGTGTTTCAAGTGCAGGGAGAGAGGACACTATAAAAATCAGTGTCCTACTCGTAAGACTCGGTCTACACCACCGGCGACAAAGGAAGTACCAGCACCCGGAGTCCGACGGGATAAATGTTACATCAAATGCTTCAAATGCGAAGATTATGGACAATACAAGAATTAGTGTCCGGCAAAGGTACGAAAAATTTACGTTCGAAAAGATTTTCAAATTCCTGTACTATCTTATGTAGATAACTTAGATAATTTTTCTGAAAAATTAAACTTTGTGAATAGTTAAAACAATATTTTGCATGGCCAATTACAAAATATAGATAATGTTAAAATATCAGAAATTAACTTTTTAATCCTTAATGTAAATTCAATAATTTCTAAAATAAATTTTGATAATATTAATTCTGAAAATTCTGATAATATTAATTCTGAAAAATCTGATAATGTTAATTCTGAAAAGTCTGAAAATTTTGAGGATAATCTTGGAAACAATTCTGAAAATAATGAAGATATTTCTGAGGATAAGGGTGATTTTTCTGAAGATATTACTGAGGATAAGGATGAAATTAATTCTAATATTTCTTAGGATAGTGGAGATGAAATTTTTTTAGATAATAATTTAATTATTAATTTCTTGGATAATCCTGAAGATAATTATAAAACATTAACTAGTAGCCCTAAAAATTACTCCACCTACTATGAAGATGTAAATGAGGAGTAAATTAAATTTTCTAGAATCAAGGCTACAGTTAATAAAATTTACAAAAATTCAAACAAATCAAAATTTTTAGAAAAAACTTTAAAAATTAAATAAAGAAGAAATAGTAGATAAGTCAACTATTTTTGAAATAATGAAAATGATGAAATTAAACCCACAACTTTTAATTAACCCAAAAATTTTGAAACATAAATCAAGTTAAATCTTAAAAATTTTGATTAAATTTTAATTAATTTTTAACCTTAATTTAATCCTTTATTTAACCTTAACTTAATTTAATTAATCCTCAATTAGCCTAATCAATCTTTAATTAATTCTTAATTAATTTAACTTTAATTAATCCTTAAATTATTTCAATTAAATCTTAATTTTTACCTTAATTATTTCAACCATAATTAAATCTTTAATTAATTCTTAATTAATTTTATTTTAATTAATTCTTAGTTAATTTAATTGTAACTATTTTTACCTTAGTTTAATTCTTAATCAATTTAATTCCAATAAAATCCTAATAACATAAACTCAAATTAAAATCTAAATAACTTAAATTAAAATCTTAATAACTTAATCTGAAATTAAAGTCTTAATAACTTAAACTCAAATTAAATAAAATCTTACCTAAACTACAATAATTAATTTAATATTAAATATGCCAAAGTGGGTTGGCATATTCGCGGGTTCACATGACATGTATCAAATTGGGAATTTGATAAATTATTAGAAACTTAAGTAAAATGATTTGATTTTTTGACTCATACATAACTGTCATACTTATGCATTTGCTATTTTTTTATATATGTCATGACATTCATATTTAAATTTATGCATGATTTAGAACGGTTATAGGAAAAAGACTAATTGAAACTTGAACAACATAGTATTAGGTGGAGGTGAGATGATAGTACGTTAGTGAAGCACTTCTAATAAGGTCAAGTAAGGTAAGGTGTACCCTAGTTGGCCTGTTTAGTCTGGTGGAACTAGCCGAAGCTACTGATCCAAAACCTAAGCTAGTTATACCAAAATTTTTCAAGAAGTAATTTGAAAATGAAATTTTGAAAAAAGGCTTTGTCAAGGAAAGGGTTGTTGCTCCAATAAGGCTACGACCAAAGAAGGTCTCTGTGCCTCGCCAAGACCTGGAAGTCGATTATCGAAACTCATTCAATTTACTATTTGATAAATTTGAATCTAACACAAGTTTTAATTAAGTCTTAGATTTAATTCAAAGAAAAATTATTCAAGCATCTCATAATACACCCAGGCAACCATGCTTGCTTGTATTGAGACATCTAAAATGGGTGAGATGTTAAGGACTAATAAATTGAAAAATATTTTTCAAAAATTATTTTCTAAAATTCTTAGAATATTTTTCTAAAAATTTATTTTCAAAATAGTACTTTAATATAATAATATTTTTATGGATTTCATGCTTGTCTGATTGCTAATATATTATATGTTTTCAAAATTATATCTTTTTCAAAAAAAATTTTGACCTACACAATTAGACACAAGCCTTTTAGGTCAACACTAAAGTCCCTTAGGCACTTAGATAAAGTCAAACGGTGTTGGGTACAGGGGGAGTGTTGTTATTCTTTCATAAGTTTTTTTGATTTTTTTCAAAAACCTTATGCTTCAAAAATATATTATCATCTCAAAATAAGGTTTTCAAAAATTGGTCCAAAAACTTTATTATATTACTATCTCTTTGAAAAATTATCATCATTTCAAAATGTTTTTCGAAAACTGTACTTTAAAAATTTACTATCATTCCAAATTGTGTTTTCAAAAATTATCTCCTTGAAAATTACCATACTCAACATGTCATTCAAAACTTTTCTTTTGATTTTGATAAACCCTAAAGACACAGAGGGAATCTTATTCATGATCTATAAGGACTCCTAGGATGTGTCAAATTTTGGGGGAGTCTAAGTCAAAAGAAAATTTTTTAACAAGTATTTTTCGAAAAAAAGTTTTCTGGAAATTATTAGATAATTCTTTTGGTCTGAACCAAACCCTAAAGACTCAGAGGAAGAGTACTTATAGTCAACAAGCTTCCTAGGACTGGGTCAAGTTTAGGCGGAGGTCAAATTAAAAAGAATTATTGAACATTTCAAAATAATCTATTTTCGTGCACTATATTTTCGAAATCCTTTTGAAAACATAAGTAATTTTTCTTTCAAAATACTATCATTTTTATCACTTTCGAAAAAAAAATTTCTTATAAAATCTTTTTGGAATACTTATGGAAATAATATTTACTTGAGTTTGAAAAATTTCTAGGACACTTTGGGAAATATCCTTGTAGTTAACAAGGTTTCCTAGGATTGTGTCAGACTGGAAAAGAAAACAAGTCAAGTAAAATATTGTGTTTTCAAAAATGCAAAAATAATGTTTTCCAAAGTATTAATATTTTTCAAAGTATGTATATTTTCAAAAAGTTCATAATATTTTTCAAAGTACTTATATTTTTTCATAAAGTTCATAATATTTTTCAAAGTACTTATATTTTTTCAAAAAGTCATAATATTTTTCAAAAGTACTTATAGTTTTTCAAAAAATTCATAATATTTTTCAAAAATACTTATATTTTTCAAAAAGTTCATAATATTTTTCAAAAGTACTTGTATTTTTCAAAAAGTTCAATATATTTTCCAAAAGTACTAACATTTTTTCTAAAAGTGCATAATATTTTCCAAAGTACGGATTTTTTGTGAAAATCTTTCCTAAGTGCAAAATGTTCTAAAAGTTCAAAACATTTTACCAAAATCTTTATAAGTAAATTTTTTTTGAAATGCACAAATTTTTCTAAAGCATTATTTTCTAAGAACAACGTCTTTTTAAGTATGCACAAAATTCTTTCTGAGTATAGATATGCTTTTAAAAATTATACTAAGTACTTTCAAAAAGAATTTTTTTTCTAATTATCATTGTTGGTGCAAATTTATTTTGTCATTTTTTTGATGTATGACAAAGGGGGAGAGTGCGCTTAAGTTAGAAATTTTTAATTTTTTTTCTTCCCAAAGGATCAAAATGAAAATCAAAATGTATTTTCAAAAGGGGGAAGAGTGAACTTAAGTTAGACATTTTTTTTCTTTCTCCCAAAGGATAGAGTGCTGAAGTTAGAAATTTTTTCCCCCAAAGAATCAAAATGTGTTTTCACAACTTAGATCAATTTTTTCCATTTTATCCCAAGGATTATAACATAGCCATTTTATCCAATCTAACTTAAGATATAGTCAAACATCAAAAAGGGAGAGATTGTTGGTGCAAGAAGCATCAGTGATGTCCTCCTCTAAGTGTTTTAATGTTTAACAATATGCTTAAGTTAGTGATACATTGAACAAGTAGGGGTTAGTCAAAAAATATAGTACCAAAATGAAGGAAAGTCCTAGTTAACCTAGGCAATAAGTCTTGGCTCGAAGAATTGGGCACTAAGTCCTAATCATGGATTGGGCACTAAGTCTTGGCCGCGGGCTGAGCACCTAAGACCTGTCTGAGGGTTGGGCATGAAGTCCTGGTTCGTGGAATTGGGAAATAAGTCCTGGCCGAGGGCTGGGCACTGGAGTCCTGGTTCGTGGAATTGGGCAATAAGTCCTGGCCGAGGGCTGGGCACCGAAGTCCTGATGAGTGAAGTTGGGCAATAAGTCCTAGTCGTGGACTAGAAACGAAGTCCTGGTGAGTGAAGCTGGGCAAAAGTCCTGACAAGTGAAGTTAGGCAATAAGTACTGGTCGTGGACTGGGCACGAAGTCCTGGTCGTGAGACTAGGCAAAAGTCCTGGTGAGTAAAGCTAGGCAAAAGTCCAACCGGATGGGCCGGGTGGCAACCACCTCCTGAGAGGAGTAGGTGAAAGGTGCGTTCCCTGGGAAGGGAACATCAGCATCGGTTCGATGTAGGGTTTCACGGGAAATCTGAAGTCAGAATCAAACCCTTTAGGCTAAGGATATGCCTGAGTCATTCAGGCGCCCTGGAGGTTAGTAGGCGCCCACATTAACCAGGGTGCCCCAGTGAACTAGGTGCCTCAATGAACCATGCGCCTGAGTCATTCAGGCGCCCTGGAGATCTAGGGCACCCTAGATGAAAGCCTTATCAGTTGCTGCGAGTTCGGCGTGAGGATAGAGTTTACCAAGGCAACTGAGGCGCCTCCTTCAACACAGGCGCCTAGTAAAAGGCCTATAAAAGGGGCTTTGACCCCCAACTCAGAACAACAATTCCAAGATTATTTTGAGCATTCCGAATGGAAGAAACGTGCTAACGATGAAGCTTTGCGACCAAGGAAGTTCCGGGAGGATGTGCACCACACTTCGGAGTTCCAGATCGAGCGAGTCTTCGACTCTTTTATTTGGTTTGATTTACTTTCTGCATTTCATTTCTTAAATATTTGTGATTGTAAATCTTGCATTGTAAGATGGGTTTATTCACCACTAGAAAGTCTGGAAAAGAGAGCATTAGTGGACGGGTGATAATTACCATTTTACTAATCAAATTAGGCTCTTAAAGCCATGTTTTGATCCCTTTTTATATGCTTAAGTTTGCATTTACATTAGGTTCCATGAGTTATTGCTATTTTAACTTTTGATTGCAATTCTTTTTATATTTGAAATGTTTTGGCATTAAATTTGAATCTAATTATGGAGGCTTTGAAAGATCATGGACCTAGATCAGATTAGAACGAATTTAAGTCAGCTTGAGCTTTAATCAAGATGATCAAGCACTGGATAAATGTGGACCGTCCAATCAAGAAATGGGAAGATCTGATGCATTTTCCAGCTTCTGATCAATCTGAGCTCTAGATAGAGTTAATCTAGACCACAGATCAAGATCTGAAGTTTTGGTCAAAATCAGAAGCCATCTGACTGTTGGATCAAGCTTAAGAGGAGTCTAAACCATCCATTCAAAAGGCAGGGAGATCTGAGCCATCCATTGTAGATACGAAAGATCCATGCTACTGAGAGGAAGATCCTGACCATTGATGGAGATCTGAAAGGTTTGCCTTAAATCCGAGATGATCTGACCGTTGGATGAAGCGAGGATGATCACATCCGTTCATTTTGATGGGAATTAAGTAAAAATAGAAACTTCTCCTCCCCAGCTCAGTCGTCGCAAATTCTGCTCCTGTTATTCGTTTTCTTCTCCGGTCGCGTGCGACCAACATTAGATCCATTTGTTTTCAAGATTTCAGATCATAAAGATCGATTTCCAGTTAAGTTTGCAACAAAATTCTTCTCTAAAAGGAGCTCAGGTGAGGGTTTCGCTGGAGTTCTACTTCTGCCAATCGCTTCCGTTTGATCGCTGGTTTTCATTGTCCGGAGCTGTCGATGTTTTAGAGGGGTTCTCCGAAGTGTTCTGATAGTTTCTGAGCTCGATCGCAATCCAACCAAACAAGAAGGAATCGATTGGGATAGTTTTTCAGCTACTGACCGAATGCTGCGATCGGACAGAGACACCACTGATCGGTCTCCAATCCGATCAGCAGAAGTCCTGATCGGTCCCGTGACCAATCAGGAAGATCTATACGCACCAATCCATTACGAACTGATCCAGGGAGTAGATCCTTCATTGGTTTTCGAGCTAGAGGGTTTCTAGCTAGACTTTTGTGTGACGGCAAGGGGAAATCTTGACATTCGACTGGTTTGATGTGCAATTTAGGGAAATTTTATTTTTGAAATACTTGTTTCATTTAGTTGTTTCGATCTGACCCTTGCTACAATTCAGTCAAGTTTCTTAGGCATGTATTATTTTAGTTTTAAATAATTTTGCAATTAGTTATAGATTTCTTGCATTTGATATTAGTTTTTGAATTGCAATCCTATAGTTTTACATTGAACTGCTTAATTTTCTAATAGATTAAGTTTAGTTGTTGCAATTTCCTAGTTAATTTATGATTTAGCTAAGTATATTCTGTTTCAACTGTTATTTCACTCATATTCACAAAAACCCCCATATTATTTGAAAACCCAAATCATAAAACGACAAAAATCAAGCTTAGATTAAGCACTCTTAACTAGTCCTTGGAAAAATATGACTTGAGGCCCCTATACTACACTTAGATTTGTGAGCTAAGGGTTTTCAATTTATAAATTCAAATTTGAGGCTCATCGTGACACTCGATTGTGGGCCGATCAAATTTTTGGCGCCGTTGCTGGGGACATACACTAGTTGAGTTTGTTTGATTTGAGCTTGTACTTATTTTCATATTTTTTGATTCTATTTCATTTGCTTTATCCTTCTATATATATTTGCTGCCATTTTGTTTGTTTTATGACCAGGACCGCAGGTGGAGAGTTTCAGAGCTAGAAAGAAACCAAGGAAGAGTTCCAGAAGTTATTGAAAATATTCCTAGTCATTCAAGCAGGCCCATGGGAGAACATCAGCATTTTTAGAATTTTCAGCAGCAGTTTCAGAATTTTCAGTAACCCTATTCACAATTTCAGCAAGGAACTCAATTTTTTTAGCATCAATTCCAACAAAATCAGCATTTTCAAAATTTTCAGCAGCCTTATTAGCAATTTCAGCAAAGTAATCAACAATTTCAGCCTCAACTCCAACAAAATCAACAAGTTTTTCAACCAAATCAAACTTTCCAACAATCATTTCAACCTTCACAGCAATCTGTTCAACCATACTAGCAAAATTTTCAGTTTCAAAATTAGAATTTTCAGCCCCAACAGTTTCAACCTTCAAATCAGAGTTTTCAAAGCAATAAGTTTCCGCTATTTCCACCTAGTTCTCAGGCAAATATTCAGCAATTACAACATCTCAATTATTCATTTTATCAGCCCCAACAACTTCATTTTTAGAATTCACAGCCTACTCATAATTTTCAACAACCTAATGTTTCATTTCAAGGCCAACAAGAGTTTAATGCCAATCAAGGAGGCTTTGAGGACTCTAATGGGTTTAATGCCAATCAAGGAGGCTTTGAGGACTCTAATGGGTTTAATGCCAATCAAGGAGGCTTTGAGGACTCTAGTGGGTTTAATGCCAATCAAGGAGGCTTTGAGGACTCTAGTGGGTTTAATGCACAACAACAAAGGCTTGAGGAGATGTTGCAACAAATCTGTAACGCCCCAAAATTTCCCATATGAAATATTAGGAAATTCATGAAATATTAATATGGTATATTATGAAATATTATGAATTCATGAATATGAAATATTATGGAATTCATGAAATATTATCATGAAATATTATGAAATATTATGAATTCATGAATATGAAATATTATAGAATTCATGAAATATTATCATGAAATATTATGAATTCATGAATATGAAATATTATGGAATTCATGAAATATTATCATGAAATATTAAGAAATATTATGAATTCATGAAATATTATTATTATTATGAAATTTCATGATGGGCTTGGCTTAATGGGCTTTGATATGGATTAGTGCAAAAGGTGATAAAAAGAAGATATAGAAAGGAGGAGGCAAGGATTGAACCTTGAACCTCCTAGTTGCACTAATCATGCCATAACCAATAAACCAAGCCATATTTCATGTAGAGGGAATAAGAGACATGCTTGTTAAAAGCTAGGGAAGTGAAGAGACATGTCTCTTCATGAGAAAAGTATAAATAAGGGAAAGAGAAGTTGGAATAACTTCCTCTTCTTCTTCCTCACTCTCATCACCGAAACCCTCAAGCCCCTTCTCCCTTTTCATTTTCGAAAAAACACAACCCTAGGGTTCTAACCCTAGGGAATTGGAAGGAGGAAGAACTCTACAAGGATCTTGCCCTCTACTAGGGCCAAGGGTTCTATAGAAGTGCTAGGAAGGAGAACACTCACCTTCCTTCAACGAAGGGCACCTTAAGATTTTAGAGAAGGAGAAATTCAAGCGAAAGGATATAAGTATCCCCTCGCCTGCAGTGTAATAGTTGTGGTGTGATTATTCTCCTTGATTGTTTCAAAAATGGGGACTTTTTCCCCTTTGCAAGTTTCGGCCACCCCCTTAGGGGAAGGCCTTGGTTCTTTCCTTGATACATGAGAAGACCTTTGAGACTTAGAGTAGATATGTATATTGATTTTCTTCATGATAGTATGAACAAAAAAAAAGGGAAGAAAAACTAGGGTTTCACCCCTTGTAAGTTTCGGCCACCTCCTTAGGGGAAGGCCTTGGTTCCTTTTTGTTACACGAGTAGACCCTTGGAACTTAGGGTATATGTATATGTGGTTTATTCAAAATGTTGTGAACAAAACCTAGGGTTATACCTTTGTGTAGGTTTCGGCCAACACCCAAGAGGAGACCTTGGTTACCCTTTGATGCATGTGAAGACCCCTTGGAACTTAGGGTATACCTATATGATGTGTCCCTTCATTTTGTGATGACAAGAACTAGGGTTTAGGGCTTGGATGGGTTTCGGCCAAGTCATAGAAAAAGGGGTTAGTGAGGGTTGAATTATCCTATAATATATCCATGTTTGATGTATTGTAAGATAGTGTATACAAGGTGATTGTATGAATGTCTGTGTGAATATTTAGTTCAAACCCTAATTTTCCCCTACCCTTGAGTTTCGGCCAACCCTAGAAGGACTAGGGTCTAGGGTTGCATAATTATCTCATGATGTGCTTTATGTTTAATAAGTTGCATGAATTGTATGTGAAGGTTAAACTACCCTACGGGACATGATTATGTTTAGTAAGATAATATGTATATGCAAGTATGAAATATGATGTATGTATGAACATGTATGAAATATGATATATGTATATGCATGTATGAAATATGATGTATGTATGAACATGTATGAAATATGATGTATGTATGAACATGCCTTATAGCCCATGGGGCACACTTATGAAATTGCATGTGATATGTTAAAATGCTTGAACGGATACTCTACTAAGTATGGGATCAAGAGCACCCCTTATGTTGTGTGGTGTGTCCCTCTGGGATCATGAGCACCCTTGAAGAGTGGTGTGTCCTGTAAGAGTGATTTGGAGTACTCCTTAGCATGTATGTTAAAGCATGATAAGTATTTTACTTTTGAAGTTGTGTACCCGACTCGTAAGGGGGTCGTTAAACAAATCCGGGGTGCATGTTAACGTAAGGTCATGGCTCCGGTAGGACGGAAGGGTCCTGCTCTAATTAATTAGTGGCTCGCTACCCCAATTCATTAGGGAACGCGCAATAGTTCCGCGCGATATGTGGTACACAACAGGGCCCAATATGATATGGATGTATTTTTAAGTACTACCATTATGGAATTGTTTTGAAAACATTCATTGAAAGCATTTATTATATGTGAAGAGTATGCTTAAGGTACTTGATACTGCATGCTTAGAAACTTGGATGTTTAGTATGCTTTGATGAACTCATGCTTATGATTTATTATGTGTACATGTTATATTCTTTCGTATGGATTTTCCGAGTAGGACAGGATCCTTACTAAGCATTTGTGCTTACTAGTTTATGTGTTGTCTTATGCTACAGACATGGGTAAGGAACACTTAAACTAAAGGAAGAGGTAGGAGGCTGAAGATGTGTGGGGTGGTGGCTCGGGAAGAAAGTCTTCTATATCTACATATTTATGCTTATGTTATGCTCCTTGACAATGAATGATAGTGATTAGGATCGATATTGCATGATGATTATAATACTTGGAGTTTTTATATACTTGATTTTATTGGATTATATTATGGTTTGAAATAAAATGTGAACCTCTCATGTTATGGAATAACTTTTGATTAAAATATTTCAAATAATGTTCTAACGATTCAAGCATGACATTTGTTTGACATGTATAGACAAGCATGCTTAGCTCTTAGTCCTTGCATTGTTTGTTTTAAATTTTATGCTAGAAGATAGAAAAAAAAATAAATAAATAAATACATGATTGATGGTTACGTAACCCCGCCCCGAGGGTAGATATAAGGGTGGGCGTTACAAAATCATACAACAACAGCAAATTTTACAACAACAAGGGCAACAAAAGACTGAGTCCACTCTTTAAAACATTGAAAGACACATTGGACAACTAGCTAGTGGGATGAATCAATTGCAAACCCAAGGATCGAGTCAATTGCCTTCTCAAGCAACTCCTAATCCTAAAGGAAATGTTAGTGCAATAACTTTGAGGAGTGGGGAAGTGGCTTCAAGTCCAAATACTCCAAGGGCTGATTTTTCTGAAAAATTTATAGCACCTTGTCTTCCAGCTCAGAACAGTTCCGAAATGGTTTTTACATCCATTGAAAGTGACCCTAGCTTAGGCCTAAGTCCTTCTTCTATTGATAATGCAATTTTGGTGGAAAAACAAGAAGAAATCAGTGAAAACAAGGCACCTACACCAGCTAAACCTATTGAAGTTCCTGCTCAAGACTCATTTCCAAAAGTTTCGGCTCAAGTGGAGGAACCAAGGGTCCCTTTACCCTTCCCACAGCACCCCAGAGAGGATCATTCTCTCATGAGCATGGATATTTTATATGAGTTAGTTGATGCAGATTTATTTGCTGATAGAGTTTCAATTGGTATTCATAGAGAATATTTTAGCTCATATGAGGCTGAGGATGCATTAGCTATAGAGGCAGGTGTTTTGAAGACTGTATCTGATTCACTCGCAGTTGAGGATGATTCTATTGGTGTAGGGGATTGCACTGTGCCCAAGGATCACCTATATTGATTGACATATCAGGAGATTCAGAGGATAGATATAAAAGTGTAGGGACTTGCTTGGTGGAGTAAGGACCCAGGAATCATTTTTTTTAGTTGTATGTCCACCAGAACCTGAGCCTGAGGTGGAACCTTTACCTGACCAGGAGGAGGCCATAGTTACATCCACTCTTGTAGAACCTTTATGTATTTTTCAGCACGACGAGGTAAGTATTTCTCCTAATTTTTTAGGAAAACTCATAGAGGTACCAAAGGTTGATTTTATTGGATGTGATGCATTTCTTGATACATTCTATGTAGAGACTGAGTGTATATCATCTCTTTCTTACCCTGCATGCGTGCGGGAGGTATTCCTTCTCATGGTTTTGCAGGGTGCCATAGGCTATTTGAGTGGGTGCTCCAACTAAATAGCCTCCAACCTCCCGGAAGGACTTTCAAAGTGCATATAGTGGGAGGAGTTGAGCTTACTTTGACTCGTAGCAATTCATCCCGAGAGTGGATTCTGCACCTTAATCGTCTCCGATCACCGAGACATACTTATGCGAAGTTGATGAGGGAGAGAGCAGTACACTATGATATTGATCACGTGAGGATAGCTCTTTTGACCACCCAACCCACCCCACTACCGTGATGGATGCTACATGCTATCTACCCAACTTAAAGGGGAGTTTGATCTTTCTTGCACTTTTATTTCATTGCATATTCCATTTTTATGTTTTCAAGCAGTAAATTTTTCTTTTACAATGAGTTCTTTCTACTAAATGCTTAGGTAGTGTAGAATGAATAATGAGTCATTGTAGATACCATTTTATCCTTTTTGACATCTTGTTTCATACATGATTTGGAATAAATGTATCTCTCTAGATTTTCTTTATGCGATTTTAGAATCCTTTGAAAGTGAGTTAAATTTGGTTGTTAAGACTTAGGACTTGAGCCTATGGATGAAAATTTTTGGATACTTGAGTACTACTCAGTTATGAACTCTAGATTGATGATTTGAGATGAATTCTTTTTACCTAGTGAGGGTTGGCCTTATTTTTGAGATACACACATGTGATTGTACTCTAGAACTTGCTTAGGTTCTTTCAAAAGTATATTTCTATGATTGGACCACATTTATAGAGGTGAATCACCTTGTTTCCTTTTTCATATCAATTTTTGCAAGATTCCTTGTTGATCTACTACATATTCTATTTTTCCTTTCATGGTCTTCATGTTCATAACCCTATTTTCCATGGACTTGGGTGCTTTGGTATTTCTTGATGTTACTTTGCCCGAGATGGTCAAAAAGCTGTGTGGGGGAGGTGGCAAGTGTTTTGAAGTGTTTTGGTGAGAAATGATGCATTTTGGAAGCTTATTTTTAGTTGTTACTATGAAAATCTGAATTATAAGTTGGAAATCTGTTTTGATGGATTTAAAGGAATGAAGAAAGTATCAAGGATGCAACTTAAAAAAAAAAGACAGAAAAATGCAGATTAGAATGAAGAGGTGTGCCAACTTAATGGAGTGGTGTATCAAGAGTGAGTTGCAAGAATTGGGTAATGAAGGTTACATTTGGAGCATTTTAATTACAAATTATTATTTGATGTTTCAAATTCTATGAGGGAAATTTTGAAGGGAAGTGAATGCTTATTGTTACTGCCAAATTTCTGGTGAAATCCATGAGCTTATTCCGAAGGTGGCTAGAGTTTTGAAGTATTTTGTGGCACCAAGTTTGCTTGCAATCTTGTCAATGAGGTCCTAACTATGGTTAATGTGGCACCTCATCTAACTGATGATTGCCATTCCTCCTGCTTCATACTGGAAGCAATGCGGCAGTGGACTAAAATTTGAAGTGGAGAATGTTCAAAGAAGTCAGTGCTTGAGGAAAGGAATGATTTGTGAATAATAGTGGAATGATTTGTAAGGAAAAGTTTGCTTCTATTCGAGAGAAACTAAATATTACTGTCAAGAAAGGAAAAGGATTAGTACAACAAAGAGAAGGTCTGAAAAACTGAGACTGACGTGGAGATGAGGAAGTTCAGCTATCAATGTAAGGAATCGAAAAAAAGAAAAAAAAAAGGAAAAAAAAAATAGAACAACAAATGAATAAAAAAAAGTATGAAGTGGAAGTCAGGTGCTAGATGAGTTTTCTGAATGTGAAGATGTGAACAAGTTGATAGTTGAATTTAAGAGTTAGCTCAGTTTCAGAATTCAGGCAGAAGACAGTTTAAGAATTCAGCTCAGTTTCATCTTCTGATGGAGCCCTGATCGGTCTCCAGACCGTTCAGGGAAGTGTCTGATCGGTCACTGTGACCGATCAGAAGCAGTTCAGACCGATCAGAAGAGAGCCAGAATGATCAGAAGTCTGCTTAACTGATTAGAGGAAGAGCCTAATCGGTCTCTTGACCGATCAGGAGAAGTCTAATCTGTGACGACCCACCTTTTGGTACTAAACTTTAGCTTTAAGTTACTACTACTTGGTTTCCCTTAACTTGCTCTAAATTTTTTTTTTCTTCCTTCTCTTTTTTTTTAAAAAAAACAAAATAAGTTTCATTTTATTTGCTTTGCCAGGAATTGACCCCTAGACCTCTTAGGTGTAACACTAAAGCACTAACCAGCTGCTCTACACAACTTCTCTGCAATGGTACCAGTCGACTGCTATATAGCTAGTCGACTGGTATCGGCCACAGTAAGTTTCTGGGCGCGGCACCAGTCGACTGGCCTCTTGGCAGTCAACTGGTGCATCGAATAGAAGCTACTGTTCGATAGGGCAGTCGACTGGTTCTAAACCAGTCGACTGGCACGCCTGAAAACCTGCATTTCAGACCTGAAAACTTGTTTCAAAAGTCCACAAAACATATAGTTTCAAGCCATACAAAGACATAACACCATTTCTATACTCTATACTAGTTTTCTAAACATTTTAGCCAATCAAAACAACTTTATAAACTTGAAATTAGGACTTTTGCGGAAGTAAATAAGCTATCAAAGTCTATATGAACTTTAAACTAGAGTTTGTACCAAATTTTATATCTATGCAAGGTTTAAACAAAGTCATTCATTCTACCACTTCGAAACACCAAAACATATGTTCTACAAGACTTAGCCCAAAGATCTCTTCCACGGTTCCGCCGCCACTGAACATCAAAGCAAGTCCCTTCGCCTCCTTAACTTATGCTTTTTCTTTACCTTTATCTGCAATAGAAGGAAAATGCAACTAATAAGCAAATTGCTTAGTAAGTAAATCCTAACTCACAAATCCAAACGATAAGAGATAAACATGCTCTTTTCAAAAATGCTTACTTCCAAAATACATGCACATGGGAAACTTACATATACTTATCATGCTCAATCATGATGAAAACATTACTTGCATAAAACATTTGCAAACTTATCATGCTCATACCTTAAAAGCACTAACTTCTTTACTCTTACCCTTTATCATGCTTGCAAAGTATCAATGTGAACTTATTGAAATAAAGACATGTACTCAAAGCTAAAACACTTGTAAATACTTATATACTTGAAAATAATATTCAACTTTCTTTAGGCCTTGACATTTGTACCATGGTATCAATGTACCAATTGCGCGCTTCTCTAATAGGTTTCGGGGTAGCTAGCCACCGCACCCTATTAGAGCTTCTTTCTAACTTTCTGTGGGCCTCTCTTTTGTCCGGTACATGTCACTTTATAAAAGTAAAATACTTTCTTAGTCATAAAGCTTATAATTATCAAGCTATCTTTCCTTTTGCATAACTTTTTGCACTACAAAACTTTACTTTTCTTACTTGGAACTTTCATCGAGCACCTTGCGTGCCCTTAACCCAAAACTCATTTTTGGGACTTTTCAAGAATTTAGTCTTCTCACACTTAGGTCACACCACCAAAACTTAATCAAAACCAAGTTCTAGGTTAATAAACATGTTCTCTTTATAAACTTAAGACACGCAATTAGCATAAACTTAAAACATGCACTTAGATCATAAAATCAAGGTTCTACATCGAAAACTACATAACGGAAACTACTTCTATTGCAGGTTAGTGATCTACTTACCTTTTTCTTGAAGAAAACTCACTAAGTATCTCGAAATTCCTAGTGTAGGGCTCTTTTCCTCTTCCTTTGTAAGAAATCTCCACTCCTTAGCCCTAGGGAAGAAGCCCTAGGCTCTCCACTCCAGAGGAGGAAGAAGGAGGAAGAAAAACCCCTTGTTTTCTCCCTGTTTTCGCAGCCCCTTTCCTCTGCTCCGCACTGCGCCTCCCCGAAACCCTAATGGGGTCTTAACCCAACTTAAGTGGAAGTTTTAATACCTCTTCATGAAACGGGCTAAATCAACTATAATATTATTTCGTTTCATCCTTTTCTGTGCTTGATACCCTAGCCTAGCTGGTTTCTGCTTTATCCATGAACTGGAGAGGTCGCGGGATCAAATCTCGCCCGACCTCTTATATATTTTTTTTCTTATTTGATCCCGAAAAAATGCTATAATATTCCGAAAATGCCTAGAAAAATTCCTAAAAATCCCTAATAATACCAGGAAATTATTGGGTGTTACAATCCTCCCTACCTTATAAAAAGTTCGTCCTCGAACTTAGAACAGCTCTGGATACCTTTGCCTCATGCTATCTTCTGATTCCCAAGTTGCCTCTTCATACTTCTGATTCAGCCATAAGACTTTCACTAATGGTACCACTTTGTTCCTCAGCTTCTTATCTGCTCGATCTATTATCTGAATAGGTCGACTTTCATAACTGAGATCTTCTTGCACTTGTACTACTGTGGCTCAATCACTTGGTTGGCATCTGGGATATGCTTCTTTAGCATTGAGACATGGAACACATTGTGTATTGCTGACATCTCTGAGGGTAGCTCCAACTCATAAGCTACTTTNTGGTGATCTTGAAGAATTTGACCCTGAGATTGAGAGGACTTTCAGAGCAAGCAGGAACCAAGGCATACTTTTAGAGACTACTGATATTCCTCCTCTTCAGTCTATTCCCACTCATTCAGGCAGTATCATGGCAGACCACCAGAAGACTATGAAGGAACTCGTAGCACCAGATGCTTCATTTCAGTGTTCCAGCATTGCTTATCCAGAGCTGGCTGCAGATTTTAAGCTTAGATCTGGACTCATCCATTTGCTGCCCAAGTTTCAAGGATTATCTGGAGAAGCTCCAAATATACACCTGCACGAGTTTCATGTTGTATGCTCCACTAGGAAGCCTCAGGGCATTTCAGAAGAAGATATTAAGCTGAGAGCTTTCCCCTTTACATTGACAGGAGCAACAAAAGATTGGTTTTACTACTTATCCACTAGGCACGTGTCTAGTTAGATTTCTATGAAGAAAGCATTTTTGGAGAAATATTTTCTAGCCTCAAGAATAACAATAATTCGAAAAAGCATTTGTGGCATTCAGCAAGTAGTGGGGGAGACACTTTATGATTATTAGGAGAGATTCAACAAACTGTATTCTAGTTGCCCCCAGCATTAAATCAGCGAGCAGCTTTTGATTCAGTACTTTTATGAGGGCTTATTGCAGATGGACAGAATTATGATAGATGTTGCAGCTGGAGGAGCCCTAGTGAATAAAACGCCAGATCAAGCTAGGGAGCTCATTTCTAATATGGCTGAGAACTCACAACAATTTGGAAGCAGAGCATTGACCACCAGAGGTGTGGGTGAAGTTCTGGTGGGTTCTAATGATCAGAAAGAGATAAAGAATTCATTGGCAGAGATCATATCATTGGTGAAACAAATGTCTGTTAATAATGCAGTTCAAGGTTCAATTATTTCGGCACCGCCACAAGCTAACCAAATGATGAGGATATGCAGTATTTGCTCTAGTTAAGAGCACAACTCAGATTCATGTCCCACCCTCCAACAAGATGAGACGGTCGCGACATTGGTTAGGGGACAATTTCAAGCAAGAAACAACCCTTACTCCTCTACTTATAACCCCGGTTGGAGGGATCATCCAAATCTGAGGTACGGGAACTCTTTCTGCCAACAAAACCCTCAACAACAACAATTCCAGCAACCATCACAGCAGCCCCAGCAAACACAGCAAAATCAGCAAGCTTTTCAGCCTTCGAACTAGAATTTTCAGCCTACATTTCAGCCAACGTTTTAGCAAACACAGCAGCAAACTCAGACCCTATTTCAGTAATTCCAGCCTCAATTCCAGCCATATCAGCAAGGGCAGCAAGGTTTTCAATCATTTCCAACTTTCCAACCTCAAAACCAGCAAAATTTCCAGCCTTCACAGCCCTATAATCAGAATTTCCAGCCTTACAATCAAGGGTTTCAGCCTATGCAAAATTAGTCCTCATCACAGAATTTTCCATTTCAGAACCAGGTTTTTCAAGGCTACAACTCTCAGCAAGGTTACCAGGCATTTCCACCTTCTTATCAGTCCTGTCAACAGCAAATTCCACCCTCCTATTAGCCCCAACAGCCCTATGATCAACAATATCAGCCTACTACTTCATCCTTTCAAAATCAGTCAAGGCAATATGCTAACCAAGGAGTCTATAGAAGCTCAAGTGGAGGAAATGCGCAGCAACAACAAATGATGGAGATGCTACAACAACTACAACAACAACATCAAAACCTTGAGAGGTAAATAGGACAATTAGCTAGTGGGATTAATCAAAATCAAGCTCAAGGATCAAGTCAACTACCTTCCCAAACTATTCCTAATCCGAAAGGAAACGTTAGCGCTATTTATTTGAGGAGTGGGAATGTTACTTCACCTCAAAATTGTCCAAGAGCAGATTTTTCGACTAACAGGGCAGCACCTACAATTTCAGCATCGATCAGCCCGAAACCACTTCAAAATCAGTGGATTCTTCCCCTAGTCCGTGCCCAACTACTTCCTCAAGTAATCCTGCAATTTTGGTGGAAAACGGAGGAGAAATCAGTGCCGAAACTCAATTCACAGCAGCTACACCGCAGGGGATAGCAACCCAGAAATCAGCCCCTCCACTTCCGGCCAAAGAAGATGAATTTAGGGTTCCCTTACCCTTTCCACAGCGGAAACACAAGCCAAAAGATAAGTGGAGGAGGAGAAAGCCAAGGAGTACAATGAACTGGTAAAACTTTTCAGTAAAGTAGAAATTAATCTACCTTTGCTGACTATGATAAAACAGATTTCTAAGTATGCCAAATTTTTGAAAGATCTTTGTGTTCACAAGAAGAAACTTAAGGAAATGAGTTGGTCAGCCTGGGGAAAAATGTTTCATCGCTCATCCATGCCATACCTCAGAAATGTGAAGACCCTGGGATGTTTACTGTATCTTGTGAGATAGGGAGCACCACGTTCCATGATGCCATGCTTGATTTAGGAGCTTCAATTAATCTGATGCCCAGGTCAGTCATCCAGATGCTTGGCATAGGCCCTTTATACCCACTGGTGTGGTGATACAGCTAGCAGATAGGAGCCAGACCCACCCAGCTGGTATGATTGAAGATGTTTTGGTGAAGGTAAAGGAGCTAATATTTCCTGCAGATTTTTATATCTTGGATATGGGAGGGAGATTATCTTGCACACCATTCTCCACTTATTTTAGGAAGACCATTTCTGAAGACTGCTAGAACAAAGATTGATGTATATGCTGGTACACTTTTCATGGAGATTGGAGACACGGTGGTTCAGTTTAGCCTTTTCGATGCTATGAAGCACCCGAGAGAGGACCACTCCATCATGAGCATGGATATTCTTGAGGAGATGGCAGATACAGAGTTAGAGGCTGAGGGATTTTTACCTGATTTTTCTGGAGGAGATATTTATTCAGAGGAGGCTGAGAGAGTATTTACTGCTGAGACTGAGGATTTTTCAGAAGATATTTCAGATGCATTTCCAGCTGAAGAGGATTTTCTAGGTGTAGGGGATTGCACAGAGCCCCAAGGATCACCTATTTCGCGTGAGATTCAAAGTGTAGGGGATTGCATAGAGCCCCAAGGATCACCTATTCTAGTTGAGTGCCTACTAGAACTTGAACCTGAGATGGAACCTATACTTGACCAGGAGGAAGCTATGGATACATCTATTCTTGTAAAACCTCCAGGTATTTTTCAGCACGATCAGGTAAGTATTTCTTTTATTTTGTTAGAAACATCAATAGAGGTTCCAAAAGTTGATTTTATTGGCTGCGATACATTTCTTGATTTGTCATGTGTGGGAAATAATTGTGAAAATTCCATTGAAGTATCCGAAATAGATTTCATTGATTATGATAAGTTTCTTGATGCATCTTGGGTAGATATTCATTGTGAAAAATTCCTTGAAGTGCCTAAAATTGATTTTATTGGATGTGATGCATTTTTGGATATATTTTATGTAGAGATTGATGATATTACACTTCTGTCTTGCCCTATACGCATGAGAAAGGTTTTACATGATTTTGCAGGGTCACCAGGACTTCTGGAGTGGGAGCTTCATCTGAACAGACTCAAACCTCCTGGAGGGTGTTCCAAATGAATAAAGAGGGAGGAGATGATTTGACTTTAATTCGAAACACTCTACCTCTTGAGTGAGTCTTGTATCTAAATAACCTTCGGCCACCTGAACAGGTTGCTGTAAAGTCCAAGTGTGGGGGAGTGATGCACCGTAAAATTGAACAAATGAAAGAAGCTCTCTCACCCACCCAGACTCCTCCACTACCACGATGGAGGCTATTTCTTGACAGACTCCGACCGCCAGAAATAAAAGGGAGTTTGCGCTTTCGTGCCTTTTCCTTTATTACATTTTTTCACTTTTAAAATGAGTTCTTGCTAATAAATGCGTGAGTAGAGTAGAATGAATAAATAGACATTGTAAATACCATGTTATTTCTTTTGGTCACTTTTTCTTGCATGACTAGGAATAAATGTATCCCTCTAGGTTATCTCCACAACATTTTAGAGTCTCTTGAAAATAAATTAAATTTGGTTGTTAAAACTTAAAGTTTGAGCTAATGGATGAAATCTTGGATGCTTGAGTACTACTTGGCTTTAGATTCTTAATTGATGACTTGAGATGGATTATTTGCACCTAGTGAGAATTAGCCTTACTTTTGTGATACACATATGTCATTGTACTCTAGAACTTGCTTAGGTTCTTTCAAAATCATATTTCAATAATTGGATCACATCTATAGAGGCTAGACAATTTATTTCCCATTCCACATCAATTTTTAGCACTAATCATGTTTATTCTATTTGTCTTTCTTTACTTGTTTCCTACTCTTACCCTTACTTTTCTATGGACTTGTTGTTTGGGAGGTTTCTTAATGCTACTTTGCCTGAGACGGACAAAGATTTAAGTGTGGGGGAGTGACTAGTGTTTTGAAAAGATTTAGTATCAAAGAGGCATTTCATATCAAGAAAAAAAAAATTTCTGCAAATTTCAAGTGCCAAGAATGAGTTTGAGTGAGTTTGGTACCAAGAATGAGCAAGAGAGATGGAAGCAAGTGGAGATCTAGATTCCTTATCATACTCTGAAGATCCAAGTGGCATGCAATGAAAAAAAAAATTCTGCAATGAGAAAAAAATGGCACGCAAAAGCAAAAAGAAAAAATTTTGTGCCAAAGTGAAGAAAATTTTTTTTTGTGAAGCTAACTTGGATCGAAATTGACTTGGATCCAGAATTTGGAAGTTGGAATTGTGGAAGCTAAGTCAGCAACAATCTGATAGAGTCTGAATTTGAAGCTGACCAAATCTGATCAGGGCAGAAAATCTGTGCCAAAAACAGGAAAAGGAAATTTGGTGAAGATTAGCAATTGAATGTGAGCTGAAACTGAGTTTAATTGCCAAGGGTGCTGATGAGAACCTAAGCCAAATCACTCGACAGCTATCAGAGATTATGGAGAGCAATAAAACTGGGAATATGAGCTGAAAATGCAGCCGGGAAAAAATCAGAAGGTAGTGTTCCATACAAGCAGTTTTTGCACAAAGTTAGTATCAAGATGAAGCTGAATTTTGGGTTTCAAGGATATGAATCAAGGAATGAAGCACATGAATATGTCAAAAAGTGTCGAGAGCATTCATTGCTGATCAGAATTGGAAGGAATGTGCCTGCTAGGGCTGATAGATCAAAATAGAAAAAAAAACATGTAGTGAAGTGGAATCCGAACAGTTTGGATTGGCATTCTCCACTACTAGGTGATGTAACTGCCTTGAAAACTCAGAGAATTGCAAGGATGAAGAATCTGTGATGCCGTGGAGCTAGAATCTGAAGAAGAAAAAAAAAAGAAAGAAGAAGAAGTGAAAGTAGTGTGCCAACTTGAAGGTGAAGGGTATCAAGAGGAGTTGCAAGAGTTAGTGAAGGATATATGTGAGCATCAAATTTTTGTTCCTAATCGTTATTTGAAGTCTCCAGCTCTCTGATACAAACTCTGATCCAAATGTGTTCCATTAGAAGATTTGTGAGAAGAAAAAAAAAAGAGAAGAAAACAGTTTGAAAAAAAAAAGTGTGAACCAATTTCTTTATTTGAGTTGTTTGATTGCTAGATGGATTGGAGTTGATTCTGAGAAGGACTTGGGAGCTGAGCATGATGTGACTGAATAAAATGAGACCAAAAACAGAAAGTTAACAGTTGAACTAAAAGAGGAAAAGCAGAGAAAAAAAAAGAAAGAAAACAAAAGAGATAAGTGGCACACCATTGGAGTTTCGGCATTTTAAATTAGTGAAGTTCCCTCATTTGAATCAATCCTTTGTTCCAATACATTATGACTTTACTAGAGAGAAAGGAAAAGAGAAAAAAATCAGAAAAGATGAATGAAGGAAGCAAAGTTGGCAAGCAAGGTGGAAAATTGGCACAAAGGAACTAATGAGGATTTTTTATCAAATTCTTAAAGGGCAATGCCATAGCATCACTCACCCTCACTTTTTATATCAATAGAGGACTGTAAAGAGGGCAAAGCACATGGGAAACGTTCTTGAGCAACCAAGTCTCCCACTTCATCAATTTTTCCATTTTCGTGGCTTTTACTCCATTTCTTACCATTTCCCATGTTTTCACTTGTTTTTGTAGATGTTGATCCTAATCATGGATAATGGTGGAGTGTAGACAACAAGCAAGCCTATGGTAGTGCAAGAAGCATGTGTGTTTGAGTGAGCTCCACTTCCATCATCAACTTAGAACTTAAGAAGAGAGCCTCCAAAAATTTCCCTTGAAAGGCTAGTGAGTTAAATTCATCTCAATGAATCATGAAGGATGAAAAGGCTAAGTTGTTGATTTAAGGACGAGATACTAATCCATAGAGCTTAGATTTATGAGAATTGACAACCTTAGGTAATTTCTTTTCATTTACTTCTAATTATGCTTAAGAAAATCTAGGGGATACATACTTAGTAATTTCGCGAGACGCTCAAGCTTAAGTGTGGGAGAGTTGATAAGTACCATTTTATTGATTATTTTAGTTGCTAAAATCCATGTTTGACCCATGTTTTACTTGCTTAATTGTGACTTTACCCTAGGTTCTAGGACTTGCTTTTATTTTGGACTTAATTGCAAATCTGTACACATTTGGATTATTTGGCCACTAAATTTTTGATCTATTTTTTGTAGGCATGAAAGGTTCATGGACCTAGGGCATACTGGGTCAAACTTGAGTCGGAAGTGAACCCGGATCGAGTTATCAAGCTTCGAATTAATCTGGGTCGTCTGATTCAAAAGCGGCTAGATCTGAGCCATCTGGGACCATCTGAGGCAATCTGAGCTAGGGTTAGGGTTGATCAAGCACTGAGATCAAGATCTGAGACTTTCATCCCAATCAGAGATCATCCAACCGTTGGATCAAGCTCAGAGGGCTCTAGACTGTCCATTCAAAGATTAGGTTGATCTGGACCATCTGTTGCAAATCTGGAGGATCCGAGCTACCACGAGGCAGATCCTGACCCTTGATCAACATCATCAAAGTTTGGGTTAGATCGGATGAAGATCAACCGTTGGATTTTCTCAAATCAATCTGAGGCGTCCGTTGTCAAGTACTTAATCAAAATTTCCTCAGCTTTCTTCCTCGTCGCGTCTTCACCGCAACAGTGCTGCATTCGTCGATTCTTCTTAGTTTTTCTTGCAATTTCTTTAGTTTGAAGGCGTGATCACCTCAACTTCAACTTGGGATCAAGATTTGGATCATCGGAGGAAGCTTCTTTGGAGAATTCAACTCAGTTTTGCATCGGACAGAGTTGTTTGAGGGTTTCGACAGCTTTGTGGTCCGATCACTCGTTTCTCATCCGTGAGTCATTTCCGATCATCTGAGCCATCTGTATGGGTCCTCAGGTGAGCTCATAGCATCTCCAAATCATCATCGCAATCCATTAAACTAAGATCGAAGAGTTCGGATTGGATTTCCCCAGCTGAGTGCAGAGTGAGTAGAAATCGATCGATTGAAGCTATTTCCAGTGATTTGCGGAGCTGAAAGGGTTCTTGGCTTGCCCTTGCGTGACGAACAAGGAGGTTTTGAGCTCGGGAAGGGTTGAGGAGTAGTTTAGTTAGTTAATTTCAGTTCTTTTGCTGTAATTTCATTTTTGCAATTTGTCCATTACTGAATTTTTCGTATCAGCTGTTTGAGTTTGCTTCCTGACATGTTTTAGCTTGATTAGGGTTAAATCTAGCAAGTTAAGTAGTTAATGAGTTTGTTTAGTGCAAAATCGTTTTAATTTCAGTTCAATTCTTGTTTTCCAGCTTGCGTATCAAATTTTCTATCTGCGTATCAATTTTTCCTGCAATTTACTTAGTTTTTGAACTCTTCAATGTGTTCTTTGTTTGTTAGTTTCGATTTGGCATATTAATTAGTTAGAATTTTGGTTTAGTTAACAATCGAATTTAGATCACTTTGTTTGTTCTGAATTGTTCTGCATTTCTGATAAATCTGTTGCGTATCACTTTTCTGAATCTGTTCTTGCATATTAGACCTTGATTTGGTTTCTGCATTTAGTATCCAACGAGTCTTAGTTTTCCTTCTAAATTTCCATTGTAGTTTGTCCCATTTACATAGCATTTCATATCAATTACTGCATCTTGTTCCAGCTTGCGTTCCAGCTTTCAATTTCTGCAGATATTCATTTCTGTACATTAGTTCAAGCTCTGCCATTTGGTTTCATTTGAGTTTCTGCATTCGGTTGCAATTCTTAACATTTCTGAATTGATCAGCCCTCTTCTTCATTGTTGCATTGCTTCATTTAATCAGTAGATCATGTCACTGATAGCTTGCTTTCCAATTCGATTTGATCAGTTTGCAGTTTAACAGTTATAATCTGCATTTAGTTCAGCCTTGGCACAGAAATTCACTCATCTCAGTATCAACTGTGTCTCAATGCAGCACTTTGTATCAAGCGTAGTTTAGGCAGTGTTTGGTATTAAGTTGAGTGCAATTCTTAGTGTGCCATTGAGTTTGAAATTAGCTTGTTTAGGGTCTAGCTTGTCCCTGCCTTTAAATCTTAATTTAGGCATTAGTGTCAAGTGTCATTGCTGCAATTAGGTTTGAAGTTCTTACATTAGTTCAACTAAAAATTTAGCCGCTGTTTTATTCTTTTGTTTAGCATTTAGTTGCATTCGAATTCAGATTTGCTTTTCCAAATTTAGATAAGTTCACTTGGTTGATTAATTTTCCCATTGATTGAATTGTTGATTGCCATCACTTGTCTAGCTTATTAGCTAAGTTCCTCTATTTTCATTGCATTTTCATTTCCGATTGCAACCCAAAACCCCAATATTTACTTGAAACCCAAAAACATCCACGACACATAAATACAAGCTCAAATCACACAACATCAACTAGCCCTAGGAAAAATACGACCTGTGGCTCCTTTACTACGTTTTCATCTTTGATAGCAAAAAGGGTTTCCAGCTTTCACATATTTAAATTTGAGACTCACACTTTCGTGACAGCCTCTTTTGGGGCCATCAACGACCTCACAAAGGCCCTTAGGAAATTCCATGTAGGATCTTGTACCCTAGACATGATAATCAACAGTCAAAGGCTGTTTATAACAAGGTTGGCTTAGAATATAGGCCTAAGATAAAGGAAGTGGTCTTTGTCTCACTTACCGATAGGATTGGTGCATCTAGGAGACTAGGGGCTAAGGGAACCACAAAGAAGACATGGGTAGCTAAAAGATTTCTAAATGCTGCTTATGGATCAAAGATTTGGGTACCAAAAGAGTGTATTTTCCATGTTGTATAGGTAAAGGTGAAGGAGGTCTCAACTATGTGGATAGTAGATAGTGGATGCTCAAGACACATGCCCGTGGATGTGAGCAAGTTCACCACTATTAGCTACTTAAGAGAAGGGATGGTTTCCTTTGGGAATAGTGGAAAATTAAAAATCATTGGTAGGGGCACAATTGAGGTATCTTCCACTATTTCTATACATAAGGTACTGCTAATCAAAGATATGAAGTTCAATTTACTAAGTGTGAGTCAATTATGTGATGCCGATTTTAGAGTTAAATTTCATGCTAGGAAATGTATAATAAGACATAATGAATCAAATACTATCATATTAGAAGGGTTTAGAGAAGCAAATTTATATTATCTTGATCTTACTTATGCTACTAACAATGTTGCTAAGTGTTTCATGTCCAAAGAAGAAGAAGGATAGTTGTGGCACCGGAGACTTGGACATGTCAACATGAGAAGCATTGCAAGAGTGGCCAAGGAAGAGTTGGTGAAGGGGCTACCAATGATCAAGTATGAGAAGACCAAATTGTGTGATGCATGCTAAGAGGGTAAGCAATCAAAATCATCACACAATGGTAAAACCCTAACCACTACTTCTTTACCTTTGGAGCTTTTGCATATAGATCTTTTTGATTGCCATAGTACTCCCTCACTTGTGGGGAGTAAATATTGTCTAGTCATAGTAGATGATTTTTCTAGGTTTACATGGGTTTATTTTCTGAAACATTAGGATGATACCCTAGAGATCTTTATAGGATTTAGTAAAAGGGTAGAAAACGAAAAACATACCAAAATAAACCAAATTAGGAGTGACCACGGTGGAGAGTTACAAAATGTAAGTTTCACACAATTTTGTGTTGAAAATTGATACAAGCATGATTTTCATGCCCAAGGACTCCTCAACAAAATGGGGTAGTTGAGAGAAGGAACCGAGCCCTACAAGAAGCTGCTAGGACTATGCTTAATGCATATTCTCTTCCTAGCTACTTTTGGGCCGAAGCGGTTATCACCGCTTGCTATATTCAAAACTGGGTATTGGTACATAGGTTTCTAGGGAAAACACCCTTTAAATTGTGGAATGGAAGGGTACCTCAAGTCCACTATTTTCAGGTCTTTGGATGTAAAGTCTACATCTTAAATACCAAAGATGACCTAAGGAAGTTTGAGTCAAAAGCCAATGAAGGAATTCTAGTAGGGTACTTATTGACTAGCAGGGGTTATAGAGTTTACAACAAGAGGACAAAAGTGATTGAGGAGTCCTCGAATGTTAAATTTGATGAAACAACTAGTACCTACCCTAGAAAAGCCTCAATTAATAAGGATATAGAAGAGGTCCAACCCCTTGCCCAAAGAATCCAAGACCTACATTTGGAGGGCAATGATCAAGGGGGAGTAAGAAATACCCTAGAGGATGAGTAAGAAGGAGTAAATGAACCCACAATCTCTAGGCCCTTGAGATATCACCATGATCACCCTATTGACCAAATAGTTGGTGATGCAACTCAAGGAGTAAGGACTAGGTCCTATTTTAGGGATCAAACTAGTCAAATAGCTCTAATCTCCCAATTAGAACCCATGATCATTGATGAAGCATTGGGAGATGTTGATTGGGTTTTAGCCATGCAAGAAGAGCTAAATCAATTTGAGTGAAGTAAAGTTTGGGAGTTGGTTCCTAGGCCCAATGATTGCACTATTGTAACCACAAGATGGGTCTTTATAAACAAACTAGATGACCAAGGTAAAATCACTAGGAACAAGGCTAGATTGGTAGCTAGGGGATTTAACCAAGTTGAGGGATTAGAATATGATGAGACTTATGCCCCCGTAGCTAGGTTAGAATCTATTAGAATTCTACTAGCCTATGCCGCTCACATGGGTTTCACACTTCACCAAATGGATTGAAGTCGACATTCCTTAATGGGATCATTAAGGAAGTGGTCTATGTAGAACAACCCCCTGGGTTTGAGGACCCTAATTATCCAAGAATGTTTACAAATTAAGAAAAGCCTTATATGGATTGAAACAAGCTCCCCGAGCTTGGTATGAAAGACTTTCTTCATTTTTGGTGTCTAAGGGGTTTAGGAGAGGAACAATTGACCCTACTTTGTTCCTAAAATCTAAGGACAAAGACATATTTGTTGCCCAAGTTTATGTAGACGATATCATTTTTGGGTCAACAAATAATGACTTCCTACAAGAATTCATCAAGTGTATGGAAGATGAATTTGAGATGAGTCTTGTAGGAGAGCTAACCTTCTTTTTAGGACTTCAGGTTAAGCAAACTAATGAAGGTACACATGTCTATCAAACCAAATATGCTAAGGAAATGTTAAAGAAATTTAGTTTAGAAAATGCTAAGGTAGCATCTATACCCATCGGAACCAATGTAAAAATGGATAGTGACCTTGAAGGGAAAATGATAGACTCTAAACAATATAGGAGCATGATTGGTAGCCTCCTATACCTAACCGCTAGTAGACCCGACATACTTTTTGCGGTAGGTATGTGTGCAAGGTACCAATCTTATGCCAAAGAGTCCCATTGGTTGTAGTTAAGAGGATCCTAAGATATGTCAAAGGTACCCTCAATGTTGGACTTTGGTATCCTAGAACCCCTAGTGTTGATCTAATTGGATACACTGACTCTGATTATGCGGGATGTAAGCTAGATAGGAAGAGCACTAGTGGAGGGTGTCAATTCTTGGGTCTTCCTTAGTTAGTTGGAGTTGTAGGAAACAACCATGTGTTGCCCTATCAACAACGGAAGCGGAATATGTGGCAATGGGTGGGTGTGTTTCCTAACTCCATTGGATCATGCACACCTTAGAAGATTATGAGTTACATTACACCAAGGTCAAAGTCTTGTGTGATAATGTAAGTACAATCAACTTGACCAAAAATCTGGTTCATCATTCTAGGACAAAACACATTGAAGTGAAACATCACTTCATTAGAGACCATGTGGCAAGGGGAGACATAGAACTACACTATGTTGAATCAAAGTCAAACCTAGCCGACATCTTTACCAAGCCTCTTTCCGAATCGGAGTTTACATCCTTAAGAAGAGGCCTTGGAATGTGTTTTGTGGAAGTGTAGGATGAACTTGGAGATATTCGATTTGAAAAAGGGTGCTTGATCCATTAGGGTGATACATTTGGCTTACTTGTGCTTGTGGCATATTGTTGAACCATTAGAAGTATCAAAATATGAAAACTAGACCAACTATGGGGAAGACAAGTGTTTAATCAATGGACACTTTGCCCAAACATCATAGTTGGACATTTTAAACTTTTGAAAATCATTTTATACTTTATATGCTTTGCCATGCTTTTAAAAGTCATATGATTGCAAAACTAGATTGTAAGTTTGATACAAAATATAGTGGTTTTCAAAGAGTTTGGATTTTTATCAAAAGTCATGCATGTTTGAAATTTTATATGGACTAATATTTTTCCTAGATAGAGTATATCATTTCAAATATGTCTGTAAAATTTTACAATTTTTGGAATTTTTTTGATTTTTCTGGAGGTTTCTGAAATTCGGTAGAAAACCTGAAAATTGATACTGATAGCATATCATGGGCAGTCGACTGGCACGTCTATTTTTCAGCTACTGTGAGAAATTTCAGAAATCCATTATTCTTTCATTTGATGTCATAGGGTTGGGTTGCTTGAGGCAATCCTTTTGATGGTGTCAAAGGGGGAGAACGGGTGGTCAAAGTTAGAATTTTAACTTAGAATGGATGGTTTAAGTGTTTCTTTCTCACATAGACCTTGAATGATTAAAAATAGGAAGAAGACATGGATTAAGGGGGAGGTTACCTCTTAGGTTCTGATATGTCTTACATTTTTAATATTGTTGAGTGTTAAGTGGATACATAACTTGGATTATGATTAGAATTGAAAATGGGGAGAAGACATAGATTAAGGGGGAGGTTACCTCTTAGGGTTACTATGTCTTATGCTTTTTCAATTGCTATCTTTTGCTATTGTTATTGTGGCTGTTATTTATCTCTAACTTAAACATATTGCCACACATCAAAAAGGGGGAGATTGTTGAGGCAATCGACCCTTAAATGATTGGAAGATCATGGTTTTGATGTGTGTGGGTCAATATGTTTAAGGTTAGAGTGTTATGTGGTATTTGATGTGTGTGATTGAGTTTGCAAAACTTGGAGAATCACACATGTTGGACATATCCGAGGGACGAGAGCTGAGGGAGGAGAGCTCCAAGGGCAAGCCGGGAAGTGGACTTCAAGGGCAGACGTGAAGGGTGGCATGGAGGCAAGCCAAGGGAAGGCTTGCGTGTGCATCCGAGGGATGATAGCCAGAGGAAGAGGACTTCAAGGGGCAAGCCAAGGGAGCAGACCTGAAGGCACACGTGAAGGAGAAGGTCTAGAGTTGTTGGAACAAGGCTGAGAGGCAGGGCAGTCAACTGGCCTAGGGTTAGTCGACTGCCAAAACTCACAGATAGTTTTCAACCTCGGACCAGTCGACTGCCCTTGGGGCAGTCGACTGGTATACCCCGAAAACTAGCTGTTGGCTAGCCGTTGGCTAGCAATTAATGCTAGACCAGTCGACTGCCCTTGGGGCAGTCGACTGGTGCGGGGTTAGACAGACTGCGAGTTTATCCTGTTCACCTATAAAAGGAGCATCTTTTTGCACGAGCACGGTACAGTTCCGTACAGTGTCGAAGTGCTGCTCGTCTGAAGAGTGTTTCATACTTCCTCTCTCATATTTCTTCATTCTGTAAAGAGGAAGATCGACTGTAAAGGTTTCTCTACCTGAAGGAGAGTTTTCAATAGTGAAAGTGGTGCTCGCGGCGTGGATCCTTGGATTAGTCACCCATTTGGGTGGATACCAAGTAAACGATCATTGTTAGCATTGTCCTTATTTTCATTTGCATATTATTTCCGCTGCGTGATAAGTACCATTTTGTTGATTATTTTAATTGCTAAAATCCATGTTTGACCCATTTTTTACTTGATTAATTGTGATTTTTCCCTAGGTTTTAGGACTTCCTCTTATTTTGGACTTAATTGCAAAATTGCACATTTTTGGATTATTTGGCCACTAAATTTTTGATCTATTTTTGTAGGCATGAAAGGATCCTGGACCTAGGACATACTGGGTCAAACTTGAGTCGGAAGTGGACCCGGATCGAGTTATCAAGTTTCGGATTAATCTGGGCCGTCCGATTCAAAAGCGGCTAGATCTGAGCCATCCGGGACCATCTGAAGCAATCCGAGCTAGGGTTAGGGTTGTCAAGCACTCTGATCAAAATCTGAAGGTTTCATCCCAATCAGAGCTCAATCAACCGTTGGATCAAGCTCGGAGGGCTCTAGATCGTCCATTCAAAGATTAGGTTCATCTGGACCATCCGTTGCACATCTGGAGGATCCGAGCTACCACGAGGCAGATCCTGACTCCAGATCATCATCATCAAAGTTGGGATCAAATAGAGCAAGATCAGCCGTTGGATTTCCTCAAATCAATCTGAGCCGTCCAATGCTAATTACTTAAGGAAAATTTCCCAGCTCTTCAGCTCGTCGTCTTCCTCGCCGCAGCTCGTCTTCTTCAGTAGTTTAGCGATTTTCTTCATCGTTTCTTCAATTTCTTCGTTTGAAGGCGTGACCACCTCAATTCAAGGCTCATCCTTGAGTGACAGCAAGGATTTGGATTGAGGCTTAGCTTAATTGGCGAATTTTCAGTTATTAGCAGTAGATTTCGTTTCTGCCATTTCATTTCTGAATCTTGTATCAGATGATTCATTTTTTTGTATGGATCGTTTCCTTCTCAATTCGAGGCTCATCCTTGAGTGACAGCAAGGATTTCTTGATCTGAGATGAGAGATTCAGGCTTAGTTAATTTCGGTTATTAGCTGTAATCTCATTTCTGTTTCTGAATTTCGTATCAAATTGCTTAGTTTCAGTTTCTGATTGTTTTGCTTAAGTTAGGTTTATTTTCTGCAAGTATAATAGCTAGGGAATGTGTTTAGTGGATAATTGCTTTTTATTTCAGTATATCTCTTGTTTCATGTTTGCGTATCAGCTGAAACTTTAGTGTCAGCCCTGTTTTGCCATTTCATTTCTGATTTTTGTAGTTTCATTCAATTCGATTTATGTCCATATTAATTCCTGCAATTAGAGATCACATTTAGTGTGTTAATGTATTAGGTTCAAGTTTGTTTCTCATTCAGCTTTAATTCTGAATTTTTAGCTCAATTTGTTCATTCCGTATCAACCTTTTTTCTATAAATTCCTTTAGTTTCTGATTTTGCATTTTATATTGAATTCAATTTGTTTTCAGTTTAACTCCCGAAATGAAGAATAACACTTAGTGTGATAGTGCATTCCTAAGCTTGCTTTGCATTTGTGTTTCATTGCTACATTTTACTTAGCTTGTAATGTATTAGTCTATTCCTTCTTATTGATTCCATTTCTGCAAGAGTTCATTTCAGTTTCTGAATTGCGAATTGGTGAGAATCAGTTCTGATATTTCTCCTGAGTGTTAGTTGCGACTTTAGCAAGTGGATTTGCGAGTTTTAGCATTTGGTTTGCTTGTTAATGTGTTGCGTTCAGTTTGGCATTACTGCATTCATCTTGTTGCTGCAATTTTTTTTATATTCTGCATTTCTGAATCTATTTCTACATGTAGTTGTTTCTGAATTGGGCAACTTCATCTCAGCAATTCTAAGTTTATCAATTCGGAAGCTAACCTTAAGCACTTGAAACCAGGAGCTTTAATTGACTTGCATCCAATTTGTACCAGAATTTCTTCTTTCATTTCTGAATTTCAGCCTTCACTGTTCTGAATCTTTGTGTCGGATCTGATTTCCTTCATTCAACCATGCATAGCACTTTTCTAAGGGATGTATTTCCAAAGCTGATTGATCAGTGCCAAGTCAGAATTTATCAGATTAAATTTCTGCATTTAGTATCCGTTCTTGTGGCACATCAAAATTTCATTTGGTATCAAGGTTGTTAAATTGTTTGCACTTAGAATCAAGTTAAATCACGGCACGTTTTTTGTATCAGTCCGGTTCTAGATTGCTACCATTGGTCTGTCTTGAGTTGAATTTGTTGCTTCATTGCTTAGCATTTGTTTTGCCTTTGAAATCAGAATCGGCTTTCAAAATTGATTAAGTGCTTTAATTGATTATGTGGTCAATTGGTTGAATCATTCATTGCCATCGCTTGGTTTAGTCATGAGCTAAATTTCCTTAATTTCATTGCATTTCCATTTCAGATTGAAACCAAACCCAAATCTTTATTTGAAACCCAAATTCACAAATGACACATAAACACGAGCTCGAACCAAACAAACTTCAACTAGTCCCGAGGAAAAATACGACCTGTGGCCCCTTTACTACGTTTTCATATTTTGATTGCAAAAAGGGTTTCCAGCATTTTATACAAATTCTAAATTCTGATGGACCCACATCCGTGACAATTTAATCTAGTTTTCGGGACCATCAAATTTTTGACACCGTTGCCGGGGAAGCAACTAGTTGATTTGTTTGATTTTTGCTTGTGTGCTTTTGGACATATCATTTGATTCTATCTTATTTTGCTTTATCTTTTGTATACGGTTGCTGCTATTTTTCTTGTTTGTTTTGTGACAGGGCTGTAAGATTAAAATGTTTTCACCAGAGGAGTATACAGAGCTCAAAGATGCACTGGTGGGGTTAAAAAATGTGTTTAAGCACTGGAATTCCCAACTAAGACACAACAGTGATTCATCTACTTACCAGCAGCCATGTCAGCAATTTTAGCAGCAAAACCAAGCTTTTCAGCAATCCCATTTGAATTTTTAGCAACCAAACTTTCTGTTTCAGCAAGGGTGTTTAGATAATCAGAATTTTCAGCAACCACCCTTCCATCAAGTTCAACCAAACCAGTTTTTTCAGCCACCATTACAACAATTCCAGCAACCACAACAATACCAGCAGCCATGTCAGCAATTTAGCAAGATTTTCAGCATCTTAACCAAAATTTCCAGCAGCCTTTTGTAAGTTTTCAGCAAGGAAATAATCAATTCCAGCCTCAACCTCAGCCATGGCAGCAAGAATTCCAACCTATACAGAATTTTCAACAACCTCTTCAATATTCACAGTCATACGATCCAAATTTTCAGTTTCAAAACCAGAATTTTCAGCCCACTCAAATTCAATTTTCACCACCACAATTTCAACCTCAGATCCAAGAATTCCAGGGCTACAATTTTCAGCAATCTCCACCAACTTGTGAACTAAATTTTTAGCAGTTTAATCAGCCCATTCAACCATTTGATCAGCGCCCACAGTCTCCATTTCAGAATGAACAGCCTACTCTTGGTCTTCAGCAGCCTTATGTTACTTTTCAAGACCAACAAGAGCTTGAGGCTCAACAACAAAGGTTTGGGGAAATGGTGCAACAAAGAATTCAAAACCTCAGAAGGCAAATGGGACAATTGGCTAGTGATTTGAATCAGATAAAAGCCCAAAGATCAGAACAGTTATATTCTCAAGATACTCTTAATTCTGAGAGCCCCGGAGTTGATTTTATATCAGTTCAAGATGACCCTAGTGCATGGCCAAGTCATTCTTCAAGTGATCTTAGAATTTTTGTGGAAGAAGAAGAAGAAATTATTAAAATCAGGGCACCTACAGCATGCATCCCTCCGGAGATTCCTATTCAAAATTTATTTCCAAATTTTTTAGCTCCAGAAGAAGAAATTGAAGCTCCACAGGACCATTCTAGACTTTTATTTCGTGATGATAGTGCTAATGATGGTCCTAATTTTTCTAATGTTGTTGTTGCAGATATTACTGAAGGAGCATGCATAGAAGATGATTCTACAGGTGTAGGGGATTGCACTAAGCCACAGGGACCACCACAATTACCAGAAAGTGTAGGGACTTGCATGGTGAAAGCAAGAACCCAAGGATCACCTGCTTTAGTTGAGTGTCCACCAGAGCTTGAGGCTGAAGAGGAGCATGAACATGATCAGGAGGAGAACATGGATACATCTACTCTTGAAGACCCTCCAGGTATTCTTCAGCATGCTCAGGTAAGTATTTCTCCTCTTTGTTCAGAAAAATTCAGCGAGTTACCTAGTGCTGACTTTATTGGTTATGATGAATTTATTGATATACCTTGTGTAGAAACTGCTTGTGCAAATCCAATAGAGGTACTAAAAATTGATTTCATTGGTCGTAGTGCATTACTTGATACATCTCTTGTTGATATGGATTGCGAAATAATTTTAGAGGCACCTATAATTGATGTTGTTTGTTATGATGAATCTCTTGATACATCTTTTGTGAATATGGATAGTGAAAAAGTTTTAGAAGTGCCTGAAATTGATGTTATTTATTGTGATGAATCTCTTGCTATATCTTATGCTTAGGTTGAGTGTGAAAAACTTATGGAGGTATCTGAGATTGATTTTATTGGCTGTGACACATTACTTGATACATCCTTGATGGAAAATAATTGTGAAATTTCTATTGAAATGCCTAAAAATTGATTTCATTGTTTGTGAAGAGTTCCTGGATGCAAATTTTGTAGGAAATAATTGTGAAAAATTTATTGAGGCACCACAAATTGATTTAATTGGATATGATGCAGATTTGGATACATTTCATGCAGAGACTGATATTATTTTATTTTTGTCATACCCTGCACGCTTGAGAGAGGTATTACATTATTTTGCAGGGTCTAGAAGACTTCAGGAGTGGGTGCTCCATCTGAACAGACTTCAACCTCCTGGAAGGACTTCTAAAAGGCATCAAGAAGGAGGAGTTGATTTTACTTTAATTCAAAGCACTCCACCTCTGACATGGGTCTTGTACCTAAATCGCCTTCGGCCACCGGAGCATTTATCTGCAAAGTTCAAGTGTGGAGGAGTCTTAATTCTCTCAGCCACCCATGTTCCTCCATTACCACGATGGAGGCTACTTCTGGATAGACTCCGTCCACCAGAAATAAAGGGGAGATTGTTCTTTCTTGTATTTTCTTTTATTGCATGTTTCATTTTTATGCCTTTTAGAATTTTCCTTTAAATTGAGTCCTTGCTAATAAATGCATGAGTAGAGTAGAATGAATATGAGTCATTGTAAATACCTTGTTATTTCTTTTGTCACTTTTTCTTACATGAGTAGGAATAAATGTATCCCTCTAGGTTATCTCCATAGCATTTTAGAGTCTTTTGAAAATAAATTAAATTTGGTTGTTAAAACTTAGGGTTTGAGCTAATGGATGAATTCTTGGATGCTTGAGTACTATTTGGCTTTAGATTCTTAATTGAGGACTTGAGATGAATTGTTTTTGCCTATTGAGAATTAGCCTTACTTTTGTGATACACATATGTCATTGTGCTCTAGAACTTGCTTAGGTTCTTTCAAAATCATATTTCAATGATTGGATCACATCTATAGAGACTAATCCATTCGTTTCCTTTTCCACATCAATTTTGGCAAAAATCATGTCTATTCTATTTTTCTTTACTTATTTCCTACTCTTACCCTCACTCTTCTATGGACTTGTTTGTTTGGGGATGTTTCTTAATACTACTTTGCCGAGACGGACAAAGATTTAAGTGTGGGGGAGTGACTAGCATTTTGGAAAGATTTGGTATCAAAGATGCATTTCAAGAAAATTTTTTTTTGCAAATTACATGTGCCAAGAATGAGTTTGGTGTCAAGAATGAGCAAGAAAGATGGAAGCAATTGGAGATCTAGCTTCCTTAACATATTTTGAAGATCCAAGTGGCATGGTGTGACAATGAAAAAAATTTCTGCAATGAGAAACAATGGCACGCAAAAGCAAAAAGAAAGAAATTCTTGTGCCAAGGTGAAGAAAGAAAAAAAAACTGCTAACTTGGATAGGAAATTGACTTGGATCAAAACTGTAAATTTGGAATTTTGGGAATCCAAGATCAGCAACATCTTGTAGAGACTGAACTGAGCTGGAATTATTTGAATCAATGCAGAAATGTTTGTGCCAAACAAGGAAAAACAGTTTGTGTAGATCTGAACTGAGCTGGACTGTTCGGAATTGAAACAATTGCAAGGGTGCTGACAAGGATTAAGAACAAGTCCATCAACCAGCCAACCATCAGAAATTTGAAAAGCAGCAGGTTAGTTGAATTTAAGTGCCAAAATCTGATCAGGCAGTGCTGGAATTCAAACCTAAAAGGGATCTATGCAGAGCTGAAACTAAACTGCATTGCAAGCTGAAAAACTGGAAATTCTGAGCTGAATATCAAGGATAGCTGCTGGAATGAGTAGGCTGCGAAGTATTGAATATCTTGAAGGATTGTTTGTGAAGATGAATTGAAGAAATCATATTGGAATGTGGAGTTGACAAGGGCAGAAATCTGTGCCAAGTTCAAGTGCAGAAATTGTCAACTTGAAGCTGAAATTGATTTTCCTGGGCTGTGAATCAGGGAACAAAGATATGAATGTATCAAAGAGCGATGAGTGCATCCTTTGCTGATCAGAATTGGAAGGACTGTGGCTGCTGGGATGTTTTAAATCAAAACAGGAAAAAAAATCAGAAAAACAAGAGTGAGTTATAAAGGTTGTTGAGTGAAAATTTTATGTTGACTATCTATTTCACTTGATATCATATGTTCTTTGATACAAATCTGATCTGAAAAGAAAAAAAAAAAGAGAGAAGAGTTCGAAAAAAAAAATTTGAGAAAAGAGAAGGAAGAAAGTGGCACACAAGGGGCAAACTTGGCACATTGAGATCAATAGGGTTTTCTTCATCCAAATCAAAGGAATTATTCAAGTTTGACTTCACCACACTTTATATTTCACTAGAGGACTGAAAAGAGGGGCATGACACATTGGAAACATTTTTGAGCAACCAAGTCTCCCATTTTATCAATTTTTCCATTTTCTTGGCTTTTACTCCATTTCTTACCATTTTCCATGTTTTCATTTGTTTTTATAGTTGTTGATCCTAATCATGAATAATGGTGGAGATTAGATAATAAGCAAGCCTATGGTAGTGCAAGAAGCATGTGTGTTTGAGTGAGCTCCACTTCCATCATCAACTTAGAACTTAAGAAGAGAGCCACCCAAAATTTTCCTTGAAAGGCTAGTGAGTTAAATTCATCTCAATGACTCATGAAGGATGAAAAGACTAAGTTGTTGATTTAAGGACAAGATACTAATCCATGGAGCTTAGATTTATGAGAATTGACAACCTTAGGTAATTTCTTTTCATTTGTTTCTAATTATGCTTAAGAAAATCTAGGGGATACATACTTAGTGATTTCGCGAGACGCTCAAGCTTAAGTGTGGGGGAGTTGATAAGTACCATTTTGTTGATTATTTTAATTGCTAAAATCCATGTTTGACCCATGTTTTACTTGCTTAATTGTGATTTTTTCCCCTAGGTTTTAGGACTTCCTCTTATTTTGGACTTAATTGCAAAATTGCACATTTTGGATTATTTGGCCACTAAATTTTTGATCTATTTTTGTAGGCATGAAAGGATCCTGGACCTATGGCATACTGGGTCAAACTTGAGTCGGAAGTGGACCCGGATCGAGTTATCAATTTTCGAATTAATCTGGGCCGTCCGATTCAAAAGCGGCTAGATCTGAGCCATCCGGACCATCTGAAGCAATCTGAGCTAGGGTTAGGGTTGATCAAGCACTCTGATCAAGATCTGAAGGTTTCATCCCAATCAGAGCTCAATCAACCGTTGGATCAAGCTCGGAGGGCTCTAGATCATCCATTCAAAGATTAGGTTGATCTGGACCATCCGTTGCACATCTGGAGGATTCGAGCTACCACGAGGCAGATCCTGACTCCAGATCATCATCATCAAAGTTTGGATCAAATCAGAGCAAGATCAGCCGTTGGATTTCCTCAAATCAATCTGAGCCGTCCAATGCTAATTACTTAAGGAAAATTTCCCAGCTCTTCAGCTCGTTGCGTCTTCCTCACCGCAGCTCGTCTTCTTCAGTAGTTTAGTGATTTTCTTCATCGTTTCTTCAATTTCTTCGTTTGAAGGCGTGACCACCTCAATTCAAGGCTCATCCTTGAGTGACAGCAAGGATTTGGATTGAGGCTTAGCTTAATTGGCGAATTTTCAGTTATTAGCAGTAGATTTCGTTTCTGCCATTTCATTTCTGAATCTTGTATCAGATGATTCGTTTTCTTGTATGGATCGTTTCCTTCTCAATTCGAGGCTCATCCTTGAGTGACAGCAAGGATTTCTTGAGCTGAGATGAGAGATTGAGGCTTAGTTAATTTCGGTTATTAGCTGTAATCTCATTTCTGTTTCTGAATTTCGTATCAGATTGCTTAGTTTCAGTTTCTGATTGTTTTGCTTAAGTTAGGTTTATTTTCTGCAAGTATAATAGCTAGGGAATGTGTTTAGTGGATAATTGCTTTTTATTTCAGTATATCTCTTGTTTCATGTTTGCGTATCAGCTGAAACTTTAGTGTCAGCCCTGTTTTGCCATTTCATTTCTGATTTTTGTAGTTTCATTCAATTCGATTTATGTCCATATTAATTCCTGCAATTAGAGATCACATTTAGTGTGTTAATGTATTAGGTTCGAGTTTGTTTCTCATTCAGCTTTAATTCTGAATTTTTAGCTCAATTTGTTCATTCCGTATCAACCTTTTTTCTGTAAATTCCTTTAGTTTCTGATTTTGCATTTTATATTGAATTCAATTTGTGTTCAGTTTAACTCCCGAAATGAAGAATAACACTTAGTGTGATAGTGCATTCCTAAGCTTGCTTCGCATTTGTGTTTCATTGCTACATTTTACTTAGCTTGTAATGTATCAGTCTATTCCTTCTTATTGATTCCATTTCTGCAAGAGTTCATTTCAGTTTCTGAATTGCGAATTGGTGAGAATCAGTTCTGATATTTCTCCTGAGTGTTAGTTGCGACTTTAGCAAGTGGATTTGCGAGTTTTAGCATTTGGTTTGCTTGTTAATGTGTTGCGTTCAGTTTGGCATTACTGCATTCATCTTGTTGCTGCAATTTTTTTTATATTCTGCATTTCTGAATCTATTTCTACATGTAGTTGTTTCTGAATTGGGCAACTTCATCTCAGCAATTCTATGTTTATCAATTCGGAAGCTAACCTTAAGCACTTGAAACCAGGAGCTTTAATTGACTTGCATCCAATTTGTACCAGAATTTCTTCTTTCATTTCTGAATTTCAGCCTTCACTGTTCTGAATCTTTGTGTCGGATCTGATTTCCTTCATTCAACCATGCATAGCACTTTTCTAAGGGATGTATTTCCAAAGCTGATTGATCAATGCCAAGTCAGAATTTATCAGATTAAATTTCTGCATTTAGTATCCGTTCTTGTGGCACATCAAAATTTCATTTGGTATCAAGGTTGTTAAATTGTTTGCACTTAGAATCAAGTGAAATCTTGGCACGGTTTTTGTATCAATCCGGTTCTAGATTGCTACCATTGGTCTGTCTTGAGTTGAATTTGTTGCTTCATTGCTTAGCATTTGTTTTGCCTTTGAAATCAGAATCGGCTTTCAAAATTGATTAAGTGCTTTAATTGATTATGTGGTCAATTGGTTGAATCATTCATTGCCATCACTTGGTTTAGTCATGAGCTAAATTTCCTTAATTTCATTGCATTTCCATTTCAGATTGAAACCAAACCCAAATCTTTATTTGAAACCCAAATTCACAAACGACACATAAACACGAGCTCGAACCAAACAAACTTCAACTAGTCCCGAGGAAAAATACGACTTGTGGCCCCTTTACTACGTTTTCATATTTTGATTGCAAAAAGGGTTTCCAGCATTTTATACAAATTCTAAATTCTGATGGACCCACATCCGTCACAATTTAATCTAGTTTTTCGGGACCATCACTGCGCTAACGAATTTGTAGAGATCTAATCCGAAAAAGTGCTATTCACCCCCCCCTCTAGCACGCCTAGACGATCCTTCACATTCCACACCTTCCTACTGTACGCATTGATCCATCACCTAGATATCGACATTGGACTCCACATGTTCCACACAATTCTCTATGCGTCCAGTGTTACCACTCAGGGGCGGGTACGCACCGGTTACTGCCACATCATCACCTCCATTCTTCATCATCACGGTCGTAATATCACCGATGAAGAGATGACCGCGATGACTGAATTTGATAAGATAGATTTTAGGAACTTTTCCCTAGCGGGCATAGAGGTCTTGGGTACCGGGGTTTTGTCGTGGAGACATCAACGAGCCGGGCCCCAGATTGACTCTGATGAGGAGATAGAGGTCGATGTCGCAGATCTGGCGACCGAGATTCGAGAGCAGATAGACGAGCCTCCACCTCCGACGACTGCGAGACGCTAGCTCTACTTCGGACAGAGGTACACAGTCTGAGGGAGGAAGTAGAAGCTAATCACGCAGAGTATATGGATGCCCGCAGAGCCGATCGAGAGTCGAGCGACGCACGGTATCATGAGATGATGTCGCTATTTCGATCCTGGCAGCCCAGCTCATCTGATCGTCCCGGTCCCTCCTCCTAGTTTAGATTGGCATTGTACTATTGACTGGTTGATTATCCCTACTCAGTAGGGTTGACTTGTATTTGACTGTGGTGTGACTATGCTGGTCCTCGCTTTCACCAGTTGACTTATCTAGTTAATTAGTTACTTTTCTTGATTATCTGATCTTTATCAGTGACTATACTTGGTAGAATAGGTTTACTCTACTTCTGTGTTTCTTTTAAAACTATTTTATTACTTATCAGTTTCTACTGAATTTGATTTTTTTTTAAAACCAATTTTTTCGACTTAGTTTTTTCTGAAAAAATTACCCCCTTTAAAACTAGGGCTTTTTCGCAAATGGACTTAGCTTAGGCCCTAACCCTAGAACTGCATGTACCTATAGATCTAGAAGCCAGCATATCACAGGCACCTTAGGGTACTTTTGAACGATAACCTAGAATGGGTTGAGATGCTTAGGTCTTTGCCTTGATTCAAGATGCTTAAGTCTGTGCATCTGCAGTAATCGGGGCACTAAATACCAATAAACAGTAATCAAGTTAAGTGTCAAGCATAGAAAATCTAACTTGAACAGAACACTTAACTTGACTAACCCTAGCAAAAGCTACTGTTTATAACAGTTAGTAAGTAGCTAATTGGGTTAGACAGGACCCGAAAGAGATAATTCAAATTGATTTGGTCCAGTTTATATCTTGAATTGATTCAATACAGCACCTTACTTCTTTTGCTATAATGTTTTGCTATATTATTTTTTTTGATATATGGAAAAGGGGGAGAGATTGGAAAGGAGAGAAGGTTTAAAATTTTTTTCAAAATTTTAGAACTTTATTTATCTCCTTTTTCAAAAAGTAAAATCCCTTAAGTCAATTGCACAAAATTATTTCTAAGTACTTAAGCTGTTTTCAAAAGTATTTGTAAGTACTTGACTTAAGTCAATTTTCAAAATTACTTAAGCTATTTTTAAAAGTTCTGTAAATACTTATCTTAAATTTCACTAATAGAAAAATTTCTAAGTTTAATTTTAAAAATTTTCATGAAAACCTTTTAAAAAAAGTGCTAAAGAAATTTCAGTTTTCTAAAAACTTCAGAAGAAGTTTAGAAAATTTTCTAAAGTGCGAAAACCCAAATCAATTTTGGAAAATGTTTGCTAACTTACAATTTTTAGAAAAGATTCTAAGTGTTGAAAAATAAATTTCCCTTTTAGACTTAGAATTTTTTTTTCAAACCCCGCGAACCGTTGAAAAATCTTGGGGGAGATTCCTTCCAGGGGAAGGAAATGAAATTGGAATTTTTACCTGTTTTTGTTTAAACTTAACTTTTTGAACCGGGTTGCCATAAATCAAAAAGGGGGAGATTGTTGGTGCAGGCAACACCTAACTCGAACTGGGTTTTGATATTGGCAAAGGGTTCAAAAGTTAAGATATTATTGTGATCTAATGTGCTCACTAAATGTGCAGAACGAAGTCTGGCGAAGGGCTGCTGGGCACCTAGTGAAGGATTGCTAGGCATCGAAACCCTAAGACGTGGTGAAGGACTGCTGGGCACCTGGCGAAGGGCCGCTAGGAGTCTAAGACCTGGTGAAGGACTGCTAGGCACCTGGGGAAGGACTGCTTGGTACCAAAGACCTGGCGAAGGGCTGCTAGGCACCTGGCGAAGGACTGTCCAACCGGAGTAGCCAGTTGGCAAAAGGTAAACTCTCCTGAGAGGAGTAGGTGAGAACGCGTTCCCCGTCGAGGGAATAGTAGGCGTCGGTTCGACCTAGGGTTCCATTTGGGAGACCCAAAGTTAGAACCAAGACAGCTACGGCTGTAAAAACTAATGTATATTCTTGCTTGTTTGTTGTGGAACTAACCTTGGATGCAGGGACCAAAGGAACGTATTTCTGCAGCTCAGAACGCCCCAAAGGAGAGGGGCAACAGCTGGGTTAGGTGCCGGGAGGTCCCGGGCGCCTAAGGTCAATGCCAAACGAACAAGCTAAGCAAGAATCGCAAGAATCGCTTCGGAAGCTTACTGGGCTAGGCACCCTCAAGCTCCCGGGCGCCCTGGATGCCTCGGGCGCCCTGGGTCCAAGCCAAAACAAGTGATCGAAGCGGAAGCCAACAGACCAAGTCAACTGGGGTGCCCCCAGTGTCCCAGGCACCCCCGTCAGCTCCGAGCCCGATTCTGGAGGGATAAGCGCTGACCGAGCTTCGGATGAGAGTTCTCAGATCCGAAGGCACGTGTCAGGCGCCCCCAACGTCCCGGGTGCCCCCAGGAGTGCTATAAAAGGGGCTTGACCCCTAAGGCTTCAGAATCAACTTTTCTAACGCCTCTACGCTCTTCGACTCAAGCGCTCTGCTTCGGAAACCTCCAATCTCGAGATTCAAGCGCCGACGACGACCCTCCGCACCGAAGAACGATCCACACCAGGCATCGGTAACGAAGAGTATAATTGTTCTTTTTACTGCACCATTACTGTACAAATCTTTGTAAAAACTTGCACGATTATATAATTGCCCGCAATAAACGGTCAAGGACCGTGAGCCTTGGAGTAGGAGCGGACTGCGACTCCGAACCAAGTAAAAATCCTTGTGTTCGTGTCTGTTTTGTTTTAATTTTCCGGTGCGCATTCTCTTTTCTAATCCGAAACATTTTCACGATATTCACCCCCCCCCCTATCGTGTTTTCTCGATCCAACAGAAACTACTAAAGGAACAGTAACGAATGCGAGGACTCGCGGGAACTCAGCTTCTTCACCATCACACTAGTCAGATCAGTCAGTCACACATCCTTCGATCAAACTTGAAGGGAGGGACTTGTGATAGGGTTGAATAGCTCGTGGCAGACACATGGGATGATGAAGCTTTGTGGAAAAATGAGACGAGTCTTAGCGACTTCTTTTTCAGAGCCCTCGAGACACTCTCGGGAAGAGGAGCCTCCAGGGCCCCCCTCGGGAGACACGTCTTGGAGAGTCAACTAGAAGATCCCTCCCGGGATAACCCTGGGAGGTGGGGTCCCGACACCACCTCGGGGAGTTATAATACCCGCGATCACCCAGGCTAGAAGACTCCGAGACCGCCTCGGGGAAACGGATCCCGAGCTACCTTCAATATCAAATAACGGTTCTCCCCCTCCCTCGTGGATCTATGGATAAGCATCCCTGTTGGCACGGAGTCATCACGACCCTTAAATGTCGCAACGGGTCGAAACGTAATGATGGCATAGACCATTTCAACGGATATCCAATAACCACCGAAAGGGGGGAGGACGTGGCATAAATCGTGGGGATGTGGCAAGGCAGCGGACGCCAGTATAAAAGGTACCCCAACCCCCTGGTAAGGGGGGGGGGTTAGGCATTCTCTACGACTATACTCTCTTTTCTTTCTTACACCTTTCTCCATCGAGGTACTAATTAGAGCGTTGGAGTGGGCTCCGCCGGACAACCTCCGGCGTGTTCCCCTAACGCTCGTGTTCATCTCGCAGGGCTCAGAGTTCCTCCCCTCCTGTCAACTTCCACGTGGGCGGAACCTCGGTGACTGGCCATCATCGTCGACTCCTTCCGGAACAGGCGTGGTGGGAGTTGTTACAACGCTCATGAGATAGATAATGCAAAACCAAGAACAAAGATTAGGAGAAAATGAAGAAAGATATGAAACATCATTTTCTTCCTTTTGGGTACACTCAAACTTCGTTCAAAGGACGATTAGGTTTTATGATGAAGAATGATAGCTTCGACGTCCAAGATGATCTTGATGGATTCAAAGATGAAAAGGAGGAAGAAGTTGATGAGGTATTTTATGGGGATTATCCTGAGACTTTAATTATCCGTAAAAGTTTATCGATTAAGAAAAAAATGAAAGTCAAGACGAAGGTGAGATCAACAAAGGTCCACTTCTGATTTGTCTATCTCGATGACCATACAAAACAACAGAGTAAGAGATAGATCTCTTATGTCTCTTTAGGACCATTGAAGGGCACTGAGCGCAAGGATATAAATTGTGTTGTGAATGAATATTTGCTCTTTGTAGGGTATCGTCTTACAACTTTGCGTCGTTATTATTATCAGAACCTTTCGTCATCCTCAGAGGCTGCAGAGGAGAAACTTTCCCTTCTTAGAGAAAATGAAAACACCAAAACTTCTTACAGTGGCAACTCTATAAATCTTCTTGCAGCGAACCAAAAGAATTGAAGAATGCTGATTCTATATCAAAAAACCCAGAAGCTATTATATTTGTCAGCGAGGATGCATTGACAGAGGAAAGAGTAGTTGAGATCAATCAAGTTGTTGTTGTATCAAATTCTTTTGACTTAACATCTACCAAGTCGAATGAGAATTGTCACCACTCACCAGACTTCTCAGAATGTCAAACATTATGTTAATGCAAGAGGTGGAACAGCCACCTTAGCGGCTCCCTGATCCTGGCCTCATAAATGTCCAGAGGAGGTAAATCACGATTTTTACTGGTGTGGTAAGGCGCTTGAGGCCAAGAGGATTTAAGCCAGCAGACCAGGTTTTTACCCCATGTGCGACTGACGACTCTTGAACTTGAGACCTCCGATGCAAGTAGCTAGACGCCTTACCAACTGAGACAATTAATAGTTTCTTGTAACAATATTGCTGAATATCAAGATGATGCTTATAATCACATTTCCAATTCACAATCTTAGAATGAAGTATCAAACCAAAATCTAGGGAGTCGCAAAAGGGAATGAAGTGCTAAAAAGATGGCCGGAAGTCTTGGTGAGTAAAATCAGACAGTGAAAATATTAGTTGTTGGGAAATCCGATACGGTGCGTGCTAAAACTTCGTAAACATCCGCAACAGAAATAAAAGGCATAACAAATTCCTAATTTATTAGGACACAACACACGCAACGAGATACAACATGTCAGTCATAATTGCTAATTAAAATTTTATGAATAATAAATTAAAGCTAGGTGTACCTTAAGGATGACTTGAAGCGGGAATGAACTGAAGTAGAATTGAAATTAACCAAGAAACATTCGGAAGTCTCGCCTCTATTCGTATCCATGCTGAGTAATACTAGAGGCGACTTTATTAGGTCACGAGTTGTGTCCCCACTTCAGTACTAGTTGAAGGGGGAGACTAAGCAATCTAAGAATGGGATCACATCCCGACTTGATACCCGACAGCACCAATCGAGATGAATGGAAGCGATAAAACCGCTGCCCATGGGCTGAAAACCTTCCTGGCTCAAACAGGGCAGCAGTTTTTTTTTTTGTTTTTTGGTCGGAACCATTCACAGCCATGGCCAGAACAAAAACACGGATTGCTGATTGGAGCAATCAACAACCTTTGTAGATCAACGTTGCAATTCAACGTTAAAGCAGATTCCACTAAGCAATCAGCAATCATTGTTGGCCAACCTGGCTGTTCATCGTTCGAACAAATTCCACCAAACAATTAGCAACCTTTGTTGGTCAACCTTGCTATTCATCGTTGGGATAAATTCCACCAAACAATCAACAACCATTGCTGGTCAACATTGCCATTCATTGTTGGAACAAATTCCACGCGTGAGCACGCTGTGCACGTTGAGAATAAAAATGGGAGAGAGAAAATAAATAAGGAAAAATAAAAACTAATTCCAAAATTTTCTTATATGAATTTCGTATTGGATTTGGATCAAATCCAAAACCATTACCGCGAACCCAAAGTTCAAACCAATAGCCTTATGTTTGATTTAATATCAAACCTTGTTAGTTCAAAACCAAACCGATTTGGGTCAAAACAAATAGCCTTAAGTTTGCTGGGTGCGCGACCCGACTATGGGAGTTGCAAGGGTTGTGCCTTTGGGGCCACGGTCAGTTTCCCAACTCCGTTTTGCTCCATTTTTGCTCCAAATCATGTCCTGTTAATGAAAATAAACAAGGAGTAGATCTCCGGATAAAAAGAAGAAAAAATAGTAAAGTCATACAAAATAGGGTACAATAACATACAATAGAACTGAGAAAAGAAAGTGAATAAGCGTGAAAACAAGGATATAAGGTATCAAATCTGCGCTCATCACTTGGGTTGTGGCCTACTAGCCGAAAGGGGTATGCCAAGGTTGTGCCCTACTGGCCGAAAATGGCATGGCGGGGTTGTGCCCCTAGCATGGCCCCTGCTTGGGTTGTGCCCCTTGTGCTGAAAGGGCCACAGCAGGGTCGTGCCCCTGACACGACCCCTGCTTGGGTCGTGCATGCCCCTTTCTTGAGCTGTGTCTCACTTGGCATGGCTCGTGCACATGGCTGTGCACCCCAGCTATAAAAGGGGGAGAATCACCCTTTTCTAGGGAGGAGGTTTTCTCCCATTTAGAGGGTTTTCCCCTTAGGGAGAATCCATCACTTGGCAATCCTCTTCTTCTCAAGCAAACTCCAACGGCTGCGAGACCTTCTCCGACTCTACTTAGGCTACGGATTGGTTCCGAAGACACCACACTCCAAAGATAAGTTTATCTTTTTCCCCTTCTCTTGTATTGGGTAGAGATTGCTTCCCTTCTGTTTTAGGTTCCTTCCCATGCTTTGAGAATAGATTCTCCTTGTTCTATGGTTTAGAAAGTAGTTGTGATGTGTGTTGATTAAAACACTATGGATATGTGAAACTTTTGTATTGATGGAATGTTCATGCATTTTTCTTGTTTGATGAAATGCCTCAACGAATGTTTTATGCTTAGATCCCTTAAGTGTTTGCATGATTGTTGTATTTGATTGAACGAATATATGGGATGGTCCCCATTAAAACGATATGCTCAAGGTTGTATGCCCGAGGAGTCCTCCGTGACATGGGTAATCCTTTCAACAGGACAACGTTGGGTGTTTCCTTGAAATGGAGGTTACTCTCATGCAAGGAAGAACCTAATCGATGTTGGGACCGGGTGCATGTTGACATGGATACGGGTTCGTAATTTTAAAATTTAATTACGTGCAGCGGAAGGTTTAGCATAAATAATTTCTCAAATTATTTTAACCACGTATCTAGCATGCAACCTTATGTTGTGGAGACATGATCATACATTTAAAATTTTGCAGAAAGTAAACTAATTTACTTAATACCTCGCGTAACTCGTAGAAAGTGACGAGATCCAACCGTAGCGTCCCTTGGAAGCTCCGCCTCTATTCGCGTCCACGCCGAGTTTTCTTCGGGATGACTTCGCAAAGCCACGAGTTTCGTGCCGACAAGAACTACTAGATTCTCCAAAGGCACGACAAGAATACCAAGAGAGAGATGGAAAACTAACCACCAAACGAAGAACGGAATCAAGATTCCGGGAGGAAGGAAGGAGCTGCGCCTGCTTCTTCTTCTTCTTCAACAGCTTCTTGGTGGAGGAAGCTCACGGCAACCAAAGGGAGGGTCTCTAGGGCCGGCGCCACTAGAGGAGGGAGAGAGAGAGAAGGAGAGGAAGAGAGGCTAGGCAAGAATCCTTGATCTCTTGGATTAATTTACAAGCCTTGCCTTGGTACCTTTATATAGTAGCCTCTTAATCGCCAAGTCTCCTCTTAACGGAATATATTTTTCATAAGAAATTTATCTTATAAATTTTTCTATGAATTATTTCGTTATGCCAAGTTTTTATTATAACTTAATTTATAATAAAAATAATCATGTTTCCCCTTTTATTATGGAAAGAAATTTCTTTATATAAATTTCATTATCATGGTAAATCAATCCATTATTGATTTTCTAAAATAAAATAAACCATTCCAAGGTTTATTTTAATTCCCATGATAAATAAATCTCTTTATATAAATTTCTTTATCCATAATTTTATAAGACAAACCACGCGCGGTTTATTTTATAATTTTGAACTAAACAATTTGGTTCTTCCCTCTTATTGTGGCCGGCCAAACAAAGAGGGTGGGGACCCTCTTTGGCCGGCCAAACCCAAGCCACGATCTCACGAATTAAACTCATTTAATTCGTTCAATAAGTCTTCAAAAGACTTAGTCATTTTATGCTTCCGATGCGTCTCTGAAAAATTCAGATTCGACTTATCTCTCTTGATCGGAAAATCTAATTTTCACTGGTTTTAAATCCCTCGGACTACTCGTAGTGCGTGTGACTAAATAAGCTTTCGATTTATGTGGGCCGTCTATAATTAACCAATTATAGAATGATCATGAGTGGCACCTAGTAGTACATCATGATCCCCAATTAATCGAAAGATCAACGGTTGACCTCAGAAACTATTCTGAAACCCTTCAGCAGCTTTAATGAATCGTGCCTCATTCCTTTCACCATCTTATACCCACTTGGTTCAGGACATAGTCTATGTGTGTCAGTCCCCACTAGGCTGACTATGTCACACCTAGCCCAAGTAACGTTCTCTCGTCCTACGGATTCTAATTACTCTCATGTATTTAAGAGATTCATACTCTGAACATGTCATGCTCTGGCCAGAGGCTTCGAGTAACAATCCGACGATAGGCCTTGGGTATACATCCCCTCGCAAGGAGTGGTGAATCCTTTGTAGGCTGTTCAAACATCTTCGGGTACTTCGGCTTATACCCAACCATCCTGGGTCCACACCTCCTTGGAGATGCTGCTTAAGATGTCAAAGTATAAGTCTTCATGACCAAGATGACTTGAACACCACAAGTCAAAAGAACATCGCACTTAAGCTGCAGTAGGAACTTCATTGACATATCTATATGTAGATTACCATATGAAGTCTTAAAGCTAGTCACTCCAATGAACTAGTTCCCTTAACTAGCATTCATGTTTATCTCCGGACATCCCAATGTCACCAGCCAGTGAGAATCAGCTGATTAGAGAATAACCCATGCTAGTCTCAACAGAATTGATATTGTCCATATTTATCAATTCATCGACTAGGGACAATTTCAATACTTCACAATTGCACATGTAGAGATAATCACTAATTGTGAATTCATCACAAATTCTCTCATGCTGTGAATTGTATTGCGGACATTCAGTAAATGAGTTTAAGATCTCAATCAAATACATGAACATGTATACTCAAATAGTGAATATTCATTTATTAAAGTAAATGATTACAATCATAAGGCGATTGTCTTAGGATACTTCTCTCATATTACTAACAAACTCCCACTTGACATAATGCCAATCGCTACGGTATCCAATACCACAGGCTCTAACATGACCCTCAAACTTGCTTTGAGGCAAGACCTTAGTTAAAGGATCCGCTAAATTCCTTTCAGTGGGAATTTTATCAATTTGTATATCATTCCTACTTAAAATCTCTCTGATCAGAAGATAGCGGCGAAGCACGTGTTTGGATCGCTGATGAGACCTTGGTTCCTTTTCTTATGCAATAGCTCCATTGTTGTCGCAGTAAACCGGTATTGCTTCATCAATGGTTGGAACCACACCAAGTTCCGAGACAAACTTCTTGATCCAGACTGCTTCTTTTGCTGCTTCCGAAGTCGCAATATATTCCGCTTCCGTGGGAGAATCCGCTACAGTGTCTTGCTTGGAACTCTTCCAACTTATTGCGCCTCCATTCAAAGTAAATACGTATCCAGACTGAGATTTGGAGTCATCCTTATTTGTCTGGAAACTAGCATCTGTATATCCACGTATTACCATATCTCCTTCTCCATATATTAGGAACACATCCTTAGTTCTTCTTAAGTACTTAAGGATTGTCTTGACAGCCGCCCAATGATCCATTCCTGGATCAGACTGGTATCTGCTCGTGACGCTCAGAGCATACGATACATCGGGCCTAGTACATAACATAGCATACATGATAGATCCTATCGCGGATACATAAGGAATCTTATTCATGCAAATCCTCTCGTCTTTTGTGCGCGGACACATAGACTTTGAAAGGTTGATCCCATGCCTGATGGGAAGGTAACCTTTCTTGGATTCCGACATGCTAAACCTTTTTAGCACTCGGTCTATATATGTAGACTGCGAAAGACCAAGCAACCGTTTTGATCTATCTCTATAGATTCTAATCCCAAGGATATAGGTTTCTTCTCCCAGGTCTTTCATGGAGAAAGTTTTGGACAACCAAATTTTAACCGACTGTAAGACTGATATTTCATTTCCTATAAGCAATATGTCATTGACATATAGTACTAGGAATACGACTGCACTCCCACTAACCTTCTTGTACACACAAGGTTCGTCAGAATTTTGTGAGAAATCAAACACTTTGATTGTCTCATCAAAACGGATGTTCTAGCTCCTGGATGCTTGCTTCAGTCCATATATGGATCGTCGAAGCTTGCATATTTTGGTTTTATCAACCGATGTGAAACCTTCAGGTTGTATCAAGTATACATCCTCAAGCAGGTTTCCATTAAGGAAAGCTGTTTTCACATCATTTTGTCATATCTCATAATCATAATGAGCTGCTATGGCCAGGAGCATCCGAATGGATTTAAGCATAGCTAATGGCGAATAGGTTTCGTCATAATCAATTCTTGTTTCTGACGATATCCTTTGCCACTAGTCTAGCCTTTAAGGTAACAACATTACCTTCCATGTCGATTTTCTTCTTGAAAAACCCACTTGCACCCTATGGGGCTTAATTCCTTCAGGTGGGTTAACCAAGTCTCATACTTGATTTTCGTACATGGAATCCATTTCCGAC
>JAGFNQ010000117.1:140083-239263 GCA_024364735.1 Boesenbergia rotunda
ATTTTGGCGTCCGACACAAAAAGAATTTTTTTAATTCTTTTTTTAAAGTGCATACCTAAAACTACTGAAATTCTTTATTAAAACTGTAAAATAATAATAAAAAAGAGATAAGTGTCGTTAATTTTTTAAAAAAATATTGTAAATTTATTTTAAATTTAATATTATATTATTTTGTTAGTTTTTGTAAATATCAATTATTTCATTTGTTATTAAGAAATATCATTATATAAGTATTATTGTATTTCAAAATTTCAAGAGAAGAGTTATTACAAAAAATATTACAAAATTGTTGATAAATAAATTGTGTTGGTTGTTGAAAGTTTTTTAATTTTGCTTTTGAATTTTGAGCGTTGGGAAAGAAAAGGAGTTTTAAATTTGAAAATTTTGATACTAGAATATGTAGAAAATATTTTATTAAAAATAAATAAATTTTTTTTCTATAGACTAACTTGCAAAATTTTTAAAAAATCTCTAAAAGAAAACATCCCTTGGATTCACTCTTCACATAGGGTTTTATTATCTATTTTATTGATAATTGGATATTGGCTATACCAATCTCTATACATTATTGAATTTTATTTTTATTATATTTTTAATTATATTTAAATAAATTTTATTTTATTATCTTAACTAAGTCTTTTTGGATTTTTTTTATTTGATGTGTATGTTTGTTTTACGAATGTTAATTGAAACATTTATTGTTTAAATTTTGTATTGTTTTAAACATAATTTTTGTTTTTTTAATAGATATAATTTTAACTTTCTCTTTAATATTTTATTTTATATTTTGTCCATCCTCATATATTCATATATCATTTTAACATCTTCATTTTTACAATTTTTATCTTTTATTAATATGTTCGAGTTATACTTCAACATTCAAACTTGTATACCCAGTAGATTCTCTCATCGTTTAAATAACTTTTCTTTAAATTTAGATGTATTTTATGATCATATAAAATATGGGTTAATTGGAGAAATCTCCCCAATCTCAAACTCATCTTTGCATGCAATTCCCATTTGATAAATTATTTGCATTCATTCTCTAATGGAATTGAGTATAAAAAGAGTGAAAACTCAGTATAAATTGTAATGATTTGAGTATAAATTGTTTGAGATTGAGTACTAATTTAAGAAATTTGAGTATAAAGTTTCGGTGATCCCTCATGTGAAAATCTTGATATGATGGCCCCTCCACGTACTCAAATTTCTAAATTTTATACTCAAATTACTTCAAATAATACTCAATCTAAATCAATTAATACTTAAATTTTTATAATATATACTGAAATTTTTACTATATACAGAAACAATGTATACTCAAATTTTTTCAAATAATATTTAAATTTTTTAAATTAGTACCTAATCTCAAATAATTTATACTCAAATCTTTACAATGTATATTGAATTTTTACTCTTTTATACTGATAAAAAAATAACACACAAAATTGTCTTGTTAATCCCATCAGGGAGTGCATATAAAGAAATTTTCGGATGGGGATTAAATGCAAAGGTGAGTTTGGGATTGAGGATTTTTCTCAAATTTTTCCCATAAAATATCTTTTATCATTCTCTATTTTAACTATTTTATTTATATTTTATATAAGTCATCTCTCAATCTCTTTATTAATTTATAAAAATATTTCTAAATACTTAAGTTCAGTTTCAGATAATTTATCATTTCTTATCTCAATAATTATTTTATTATATTAATATTATTAAATTTAAATTTTATATATTATATCTTTATTATATAAAATCTAAACTTTTGATTTTTAAAGTTTATAGTGAAGATTTTAATTTCGTATTTATTTTTTCACATATTTTATTTATAAAAATAATATCATTTAAAATAATATATGTTATAATATTATATTTCGGATGTGTTCTGTAAATTTGTCTGTTATTTTTTTTTTCAACACGTAGAGAAAATTATTATGAAAGTCGCTGAGAATTTCAACAAGAAATAAAATCAGAAAATTAAAAATGTAATATTGAATACTATGTAGGAATCAGTGGGATAAATGGAGGGTCCACTCTGGCTATGTCAACTAAGACTAAAAGGGGTGTTGGTTGGAGGGTCGGTTTGTTTTCATTTGTGTTTTCTATGTTTTTACATTATACTTTCTGAGTTTTCAAAATTTCATTTTCAGGAAAGTTCATCCTTCGCCCTAATTATTACTAAAAATCAAATTCCTTCGTTAAAATTTTTGCAATACAGTTACTATTGATAATTTTTAATTCTTAATTTTTATTATAATTTATTTACTAAATCTATTATATTTTATAATAATCTATCTTATATGTTCCAACATGAATATCTCATCACGATGACATGACCGTAAAAATTCACTCTGACGTTAAGAATGATGACGTCAAGTAGACCTTATCCTATGCTTCTTCCAGTAGTACAGCTCCTATGGAGAATAATAAATATTAAGGGGGCATTTGGTTTGTTCTACTTTTCATTTTTATTTTCCAGAAAATTATATTTTCTCATTTTCTGAAAAATGACTTTATTTCATTCTCTAGTTTTCCAGAAAACGTTATATTTTTTTCTGGAAAATAAAGTTGAGAAATGAAAACCAAACATGTTTTCCAGAAAATCACATTTTTTACAGAAAATGAAAATGAAAAACAGACTGAAAAATACAAATCAAATGCATCCTAAAGAACTCATCGAGAAATCCGACTAGACCATTCTGTTACCTATGTTTAACATGGAGAGTAGAGGTCAAACCCAGAAAATATGAAAGAAATGTAATGAAATAGATATCGTAAAACCCGTCTTTTCCCTATATAATCTTTCATTCAAGAGCATTAAAGGAACAATAAATGGATGACCAAGAATTTTAAAGGAACAATAAATGGAGGATGGAGAGGGATATTAAAGAGCATTAAAGTCTCATTAAAAGGGATTTTAATGGAGCATTGATGGAAGGTCTTATAACTTTTATGCTACCAAGTTTTTCCACTAGGCCTATTTCATATCTTACATATCACAAACATCTCCTAAGTCTGGTCTAAGAGATATAAGTCTGACTAACTCGATAGTTGTGTTGCGACGGGACGCTGAAAGAGTCACTGAGCTTGTCGCAGGGTTATATCGTCCCGACTAAGAAGTTGAGAAAGAAGCCTCTAGCACATGGTTAGGATATCTGTTCCTGGTGCAAGACAATCCAAGTTTATAGCAAGGCTAATTGCTTTAGACTGGGAAGCTAATAATGAAGAAATCCGACTGAGGGGCTAATAATAGAATGTACGAGATCAAATGGACATTTAGAGGGGCTGAATAAACGTTGCCCCTCAATTACTCGATTTCCTCCTACACTTGTTAGTTTACACATTCGAAATAATAATTAAACAAAACTAAGGTACACAAAGGAGACAAATCGTTTAATGTGGTTTGGAGATAAACTCCTACTCCAAGACTATCCGTAAGGTGGACGATCTTGATCTGTCGATGGATGATTCCCTGGTCAGCCTCCGGTTATGCTCAACCTCTTTGTGGGTGAAGAAACCTCACCATAAACTCTTCCAAGACATCTTGGAATCACACAAGACAACTTGAGCACTAGTAAACTATTAATAAACTTTAACCAAGCTTATTTTGTCAACCCTGAGCAATTAACCAGAGCTTGCTCTCTTAAGTAGAACTCATTTGTTGAACTGGCCGTTAGCAGTCGACTGCTCCAACCGAATTCGAACGTTATAACCCAACGTTCAAATTCCAGCCGGCACCAATCAACTGCTCCCAGCAACAGTCGACTGCTCAAATCCTAAACCAAGGGTTTCCCTTCCCGAGTACATTTCACTCGTTCTCGGACCCTCACGACTTACTTAACTCTTCTTTACAACCTTAACTATTGCCTTCAAGTCTTCTTTGCTTCGGCTTTCGTCCCTCGGATGCATACAAGACCGCGGCTCTTCTCCATGTCATTCTTCGCATATGCATTTGGCTCTCGTACCTCGGATGGATACAAGCCCGTGGCTCGTCCTCATGTCATCCTTTGCATATGCCTTGAAGTACGCTTCCGTCGGCTCATCGTTGCTACCTTATCCACGGTTCTTTAGATGCACCATCCTTCATCGAACCTGAAGCCATCAAGCCAAGTCTATGTATACCCTATAGAATTTGCACACTTAAATATATATATCAAATATAAAGGCAAATCTAACTTATACCCTTTGTCCAAACATCAAAACACATAGTCACACGGACCATAGATTACCTCAATAATCTTCCCTTTTTTGATGTTTGGCAATACGTTTAAGTCAGGAAAAAACATACAGCAAATACAAATGCTAATAAACTGGACTTATGTTGCCAAGGCTATACCTTGGACTTACACTGTCAATGCATATACCAAAATGCAATGCCAAAAAGAATTTCAATAATAACCCAATCATTGGATTCTTTACCCTCTAATGATAATAAACATTGTATATTAACCTCCCATAAGATTATACACATGTTGTTTTATTATTAGGACACTTTTCGAATTGATGAAAATAATTTCAGCATTTTTCGGTCAACTAAGACAGTTACCAGTCGGCTGATCCCGATCGAAAAACTTTACAGTAGCTTTCTCACTCTAGAAAGTACTGTTACTAGTCGACTGGTACCCTTCATCAGCCGACTGATCCCATCAACAGAAGTTTTCTTACTCTAGAAAGCGTTGTTACTAATCGACTGGTCCTCACCTTGATATCAACCTTTCAGCATTTTTGAATCCAATTTCAAAAATGTATAAGAAATTTCATAAATCTCTAAAAATTTCTAAATTTTGTGGAGAGGTTTGTTATACCCACATCTATTTGGAAAAAATACATTCAAAAATGTATCTACCACCAATCCCAAGATTGACACAATCCAAAACTATCCAAATGCTTTAATTGAACATTGACATAAAGTCTTAGTTTTGGCTTCCTCTTGATGTATCTGCCAATACCAAATCATAATACAACCCTAGCATTGGTTTATATGACATCTATACATCAAAAATCAATTTTCATGCAATGAGACCCCAATGCCATATTTCTTACATGAAGCAAAATCCCAAAGTGTCAAATCTCTATGTTTGAAACTCAAATCCGTCTCCAAACTTTTGGCATAATCCATGGACATTTACCATATGCTCCAAAAACTCCTAGGGCTCCCCCTAGAGCTCCTAGCCTTAGCCACCTCCCTAGATGACTCAACCACAAATGCTAGGCCAGAATGGTTTGTTAGATTGTGACCCCAAGCTAGAGGGGGGATGAATAACAATTTTCGATTCTTCTACCTACAACGTTAGCAAGCGCAAGCGGAATAACAAATAACAAACTAAAAACAATACTAACACCAACCTTTACGTGGTTCGGAGATGACGCTCCTACTGCACGGCTGTCCATAAGGTGGACGATCCCTTGATCCTTCGGTGGACCACTCCCCGGATACCCTCCGGCTAGCTCGTGTAGCTCCTTGTGGGTGGAGAAACCTCGCCACAATCTCGGACACACTTCTGAGCTCTTAGACTACTATTTGGCCTTTAACCAAAGCTAAATTCGTCAAGAGTCCTAGCAAAAACGAAGTCCACTTAAATAGAGCCTAAGGTTGAAAACCTCGCCACCAGTCGACTGCCCCCAGGCCAGTCGACTGATCCCACTCAAATTCGACCGTTGCAAGCCCAACGTTCGAATTTCAGCCACACCAATCGACTGCTCCAGGGGCAGTCGACTGGCCACCAGTCGACTGGTTCATTACCAGTCGACTGATGTCTCGGTGAGTTTGAGTTTCCTTGCTGGCAGTCGACTGATCCATCCCCAGTCGACTACCCAACTTACAATTTCACTCTCCCTCACTCCGAAGACCCTCCTTCACGTGTGCCTTCAAGTCCACTCCCTTGGCTCACCCCTTGAAGTCCTCTTCCACCGGCTATCATCCCTCGGATGCGCACGCAAGCCCTCAGCTTGCCTCCATGCCACCCTTCACGTGTGCCCTTTGAAATCCACTTCCTCCATCTTGCCCTTGGAGTCCTCTTCCCTCAGCTCTCGTCCCTCGGATGCATCCTCCATGTGTGACCTATCAAGCCCTGTAAACTCAATCACACATATCAAATCACAAGGATAAATCTAACTTAAACCCTTTGCCCAAACATCAAAACACATGGTCACTTCGGACCATAGATTGCCCCAACATGGTCCACCTCCGGTGACTTTTGGTCTATAAATGTGACCTTCTTAATTTTGTCCTTGATTAAGATCTTCTTCTTGCCCTTAAATGACTTTTCCTTGCTATTTTTGGACTTCTCATCCTTATTATAGTTATATGCTATCCTAGCATATATCTTTTCATTAACCTTGGATGACCCTCCCTTGCTATTATCATTTCTCATATATGATTTTTCTTTGGCATTTGAGAATCAAGATCGGTATCCCAAACTCGATCTATTATTATTAGATTTTTGGCCACCCAGTATCATACCCAACCCTTTAGATTCAATAATGAATCTATTTAGGGTTTTATCCAATTTATTAAGATTTGCTCTCAAAGCTTGATTTTGTCTCGCTAGGATTTTAACCCTAGAATCAATATGTCCACCACGGACATTCCTAGACCTACCCATTTGTCTAGTCATATATCTCCCGTTCTTGAGATTCATGCCTTGGTCCTTAGGTTTATCATGACTTGATTTTCTAGGATTTTGATATGCATTTATCTTATTCCTATCATGATATTTAAAACCAAAATTATACATGGGTACATGATGATAATTACTTCTAGCATGTATGACATAATTTAAATTTGAATTACATTTAAAGTTAGGGCATACCTCCCTTACCATTAAAGCTCACCCTTGATGTGAGCTTTTCCTTTTCTTCTTTTCCCATTTCTTTAAGTGCTTCAACTTCTTCATCTATCCTCCCTTTGGGCACTTAGTGTAGTAGTGGTCTTTCTTCCCACACGTGAAACATCTAATGTGCTTCTTCTCCTTTCTTCTCCCTATTACTCAAATTAGATTTTAAAGAAATTGCATTGACCTTAAAGTTTATCTCATTTTTCTTACCCAATAGACACTTGTCATTGTAGTATCCCTTCATATTGCATCCAAAGCAAATGATGTAATTTTTTGACTTCACTTCGGTGGAGGTGCTAGTGAGGTTGACTTGTTTTTCAACATTTGATGAAGTTCTTCAACCTTTGATAAAGTAAATCGATCATCCGCACTTATGAATGCTATGTCTTTATTTTTGTATGTGGATGATTCTTCATCTTTTTCTTTCTTCTTCTCCTCAGATGTTGAACATGAAACAACTTCCGGTTGCTCCACCTCTACTCCTTGGACAATTAAACCCATCTACTTAGGCTCTTCTTCTTGTGTAGGTTTTGGTTATTCAATTGGAAACATCTTTATCTTGCTTAACAAATCATGAGCATTTTCGTATTTACCTACACCACTTATCACGTTAGGAGGCAAAACATCGATTAAAATTGATATTAACTTATCGTTAACCTTTGATCGTGACCATTGCTCTTTCGCCCAATGATATGGTCGGAGTTTCTTCCCTTTCTTATCTTTTGGGGCTTGAAATGGTTCCACGATGACCATCATTGTGTCTCAATCCATGTAGAAGAAATTCTCCGTCCTTTTTGTTCACCAAAAGAAATCTCCTCCTTCATATTCTGGTGGAATGGCAAAATCGGCCATCTTTTTTGCTTCCTCGGCGGTTAGTCCAACGAAGAGGGACATGCTCTGATATCACTTGTATGGGATCGGATGACCGTTTAAAGGGAGGTGAATTAGCGTTGCCCCTCAATTACTCAGTTTGCTCCTACACTTGTTAGTTTATACAGCGAAAATAATAATTAAAAAAAAATATGCTAACACAAAAGAAACAAACCGTTTAACGTGGTTCAGAGATAAACTCCTACTCCACGGGTATCCGTAAAGTGGACAATTCCGATCTATCGGTGGATGATTTCTTAGACAACCTCCGGCTATGCTCAACCTCCTTGTGGGTGGAGAAACCTCACCACAAACCCTTCCAAGGCCTCTTGGAATCACACAAGAGTACTTGAGCACTAGTAGACTACTAATAAGCTTTAACTAAGCTTATTTCGTCAACCCTAGCCAGCCAAACCGAGCTCTCTTAAATAGAACTCGTTTGCTGAACTAACCATTACCGGTCGACTAGTGCCAACCTCAGTCGATTACTATAACCGAATTCGAACGTTACTGTAGGATCGTTTCCGGTACGCTAGAGGGGGGGAATAGCGTTTGTCGGTTCTTCTCTACAAGATTGTTAGAGCGCAAGCAGAAATACAAACAAAATAAAACTAACAATAAAGAAACAATGCTAACAAACCGATTTTACTTGGTATCCACCCCGGCCGGGTGACTAATCTAAGAATCCATCGGTGGATCACTCCCCGGATAACCTCCGGCTAGCCCTCGTCGCTCCTTGTGGGTGGAGAAACCTCGCCACAACACCAAGCAAACCTCTGAGCACAAAGACTACTATCTTGCCTTTAACCAAGACAAGATTCATCAAGAATCTCAACCACCACGAAGTCCTCTTTAAATAGGACTGGGCTGAAACCCTCGCCACCAGTCGACTGCCCCTAGGGCAGTCAACTGGTGCCACTGAAATTCGACCGTTGCACCCCAACGTTCAAATTCTCAGCCAACTTACTAGCCACCTACCAGTTGACTGCCCCTAGGGCAGTCGACTGGTCCCAGGCTGAGACCCTTCTGTGAGCTTCATCAGTCGACTGCCCCCAGGCCAGTCGACTGGTCTACTCACACACCTAAGGTTACCCTTCCTGAGTACATTCCACTTCGCACTCAAACCCTAGGATTTCTCGAGTACAATCACACAACACTCGTACCCTCACGACTCGACTGACTCCTCATCCGCAGCGTCGACTATTGCCTTCGCGCCCTCTTCATCTTCGGCTCCCGTCCCTCGGATGCACGCAAGTCTCCAGCTTGCCTCCATGCCATCCTTCACGCATGCCTCGAAGTCCGCGCCCCTCAGCTCATCGTCCCTACTCTCCATGGTCCCTCGGGTGCACACAAGCCTCCAGCTTGTCTCCATACCACCCTTCACCGTACCGAGGCCGTTCAATCAAGTCAATATGTGTACCTGTACAACCTGCACACTCAACATACACATATAAGAACACAAGGGTAAACCTAACTTAAATCCTTTGACCAAACATCAAAACACTTGGTCACTCCGGACCATAGATTGCCTCAACAATCTCCCATTTTTTGATGTTTGGCAATACGTTTAAGTTAGGGAAAGCAAAATAGTAGTCAATAGCAAAAATAATGCTAAAATCATACATATGCAATACATACATGGATCCTATCCCAAGGCATCCCACACCTAACCCTCCAAGTTAGGAATTTTCTACACATAATCCTCCAAGTTAGGATTTTTCATTAAAATGGGCTTTTTAAAGCTCCTTTCAAGCTCCCCCTATATTGGACTTACAAAGGTTGTTTAAGAACCTCTCCAAGGTTCCCCTTACGCCAAGAATGGAGCAACCATGCTCCCCATAAACCTAGGGTTTCTAGCAAAGGAGTGTTTGGTTTCTCAACTTAAACCCAACACTTCTCCCCCTTTGCCTAACATAAAAAAGAACCCAATAATATCCCAATTATTGGTTCTTTTAATCCCTAATGACCATAAACAATGTGTACTAGCCCCCCATACACTTGTTTTGCATCATTTGGACACATACCCAGCTGCTGATACAAAATTCAACCTTTACCAGTCGACTGCCCCCAGGGCAGTCGACTAATACTCTGAAAATCAGAATTTCAGTCTTTCTGATGAAATTCAGAAATGCGTCAGAAATTTCACAAATCTCTAAAAATTCCCAAATTTTGTAAGACATTTGTGGTACCCATACCTACTTGGGAAAAATACATTCCAAAATGTATCTATCACCATTCCTAGTTTGACACGAAACCCAAAATTTGCTAAAAACTTTAATCAAACGTTGACTTAAAGTCCTAGTTTTGGTTTCCTCTTGATGTCTTTACCCATGCCAACCCACAATGCGTCCCTAGCATTGATTTACATGACAATTACACACCAAAAATCAATTTTCAAGCAATATGACCCCAATGTCATATTTCCATGCATGAAACTCAAAAACACCGTGCCAAAATCCAAGAATTGAGACTCATGTCCGTCTCCAATTCCTTTGGCACACTCCATGGTCCATCTAGACCTCTAGGAGGAACCCTCTAAAGATCCATTCACCATATATCCCAAAGGCTCCTAGAGCTCCCCCTTGAGCTCTTAACCCTAGCCACCTCCCTAGGTGACTCAACCATCACTAGGCCACATCGGTGTTCCACCGGTGACTCTTGGCCTACAAACTTGACACTCTTAACCTTAGACACCTCGTCTTTGGTTAAGTTCTTCTTTTTGTTGGTGCAGGAAGCACCATATCGAACCTTATTTTGATATTGGCAAAGGATTCAAAGTTAAGTTTGTTTGTGATCTAACAATGTTACTCAAGTGTGCAGAGACAAAGTCCTAGCGAAGGAATGCTAGGCACCTGCGAAGGACTGCCAGGAAACAAAGTCCTAGCGAAGGGCTGCTAGGCACCTGGCGAAGGACTGCCAGTATCCAAGCCCTAGCGAAGGACTGCTAGGCAACTGGCGAAGGACTGCTAGGCAACTGGCGAAGGACTGCCAGTATCCAAGCCCTAGTAAAGGACTGCTAGGCAACTGGCGAAGGACTGCCAGTATCCAAGACCCAGCGAAGGACTGCTAGGTGCCAGGCGAAGGACAGCTTGGGACTGAAGTCCTAGCGAAGGAATGCTAGGCACCGGGCGAAGGACAGCTCGGCAACCAAGACCTGGCAAAGGACCGTAAGGCAAAAGTCCAACCAGAGGAACGGTTGGCATCAGGTAAACTCTCCCGAGAGGAGTAGGTGAGGACACGCTCCCCGTCGAGGAACAGTAGGCATCGGTTCGACCTAGGACTCCATTTTGGAGACCCAAAGTCAGAACCAAGACAGCTAAGGCTGTATAAATAAATATTTTATTGTTTCATTGTGTTTTGGACTAACCCTGGATGCAGGACCGAAGGAACGTGTATCTGCAGCTCAGAGAGCCTCAAAGGAATGAGGCAACAGCTGACCAGGAAGCCCGAAGTGTCCTGGGCGCCCCCATGGTGAACACAAAACACAAGTTACAAAAACAGGCTTCGACAGTACAACTCCCGGGCGCCCCCGCTGCTCCCGGGCGCCCCCTGCGCTGCGGGCGCCCCCAGTGACAGCCACCGAAGCAGCTCCCCTCGAAGCCAAGAAGATAGAAGTTTGACCCGGTCAATCCGGGCGCCCCGAGCGCTCCGGGCGCCCCGGTCAAAGTTGATCCCGAAATTGAAGAGATCAGAAGCGACCGAGACATTTCCGGATCAAATGCCACGTGGGGGGGCGCCCCCGACATCCCGGGCGCCCCCAGGCCCTATATAAAGGGCCCTCGACCCCAAGCTTCAACAACTACTTCCAATCAACGCTTCTACGCTCTTTTGCTCTCGCGCTTCGCCTCGGAATCCTTCCAACTCGAGCCGACGACATCCCGTTGCTCTGAAAAAGTCGATCTACCCCGGACGTCGGTAAAAGAGCGATTTAAGATTACTGTACTTAATTCTGTAATAATCTTTTGTAAACTATTTGCGCCTTATATAGAATTGCCCAAAGTAAATGGTCAACGACCGTGGGCCTTGGAGTAGGAGTCGACCTAGGCTCCGAACCAAGTAAAATCGACCGTGTCTCTGTGTTGTTATTTTTAATTTTCGCTGCGTACTTGCTCTAAATTTTCTGAAAAACGATTTCCGATATTCACCCCCCCTCTATCGGTTTTCTCGATCCAACAAGTAGTATCAGAGCGGAGAAGCTCAAATTTGGTGCAACCACCAATTTGGGAGTTTTTCGGATTTACAAAATTTTTTCATTTTATTTCTTCCCTTTTTTGTTAATCAACACCACTCAATCTTTTCCGCTTTTTATTTTCAAATTTTGAATTTTCAATTTTGAATTTTTATTTTTTCACCATAAGTCAAAATTTATAAAACGAACAAATTTTGAAAATTTGTCATAAACTTTTTTTTATTATTTTAATATTTTTCTCGAAATTCGTGCTACATTAATTCGAGCAAATTTTTTGCCAAATATTAAATTCTTACTTTTTCAATATTAATCAGAATTGACAAAATTAATATTTTCAAAAAAATTTCATAAAATATTTTTATTATTTTATTATTATTCTGCCTCGAAATTCGTGCAATATTTTTTTTGGCTACTTTTTCCCTTCTCCTGCACTACTAATCCAAGACCAAGTCTTGGTACATTTCTGTTATTTCTTTTGTGTACAAGAGATCATTTTAAATGGCCAACCGAGAATGGAACAGTGCCCGTCCACCACTCTTCTCTGGCGAAAAGTTCAACTCCTAGAGAAGTCTAATGGAATCCCACCTGAAGGCCAATCTGGATCTTTGGTTGATAATCCAAACGGGGTTTAAATTCCCCATAGAAGATGGGATAGCACTCGCTTGGGACAAATTGGACGAACCAACTTTGAGGAAGATCGAGACTGATGCCAGGGCAACAGTAATCTTACAATGTGGCCTGACCAAAGAAGAACTGAAGCGGGTCGGATCCTTCAACTGTGCCAAAGAAATGTGGGAAAAACTAATCAGACTACACGAAGAGAGCTCCGATGTTGAGATCTTAGAAGATCAAGAACAAGTAGCTGAGACGGACTCGACACCCGACGACGAAAACGAACCAGAATTAGACGACTAGTTGATTGAGACAAAAATGGTAACCAATTTCAAATCTTCTTTTAAATTAAGGTTAAATAATCAAGTTGATACTGCAATGGTCGAGGAAGGTATAGTTTTTATTGCAGGGAAAACTCCAAGAGAACCACCAAAGAAGAAGGTTCAACCTATACCTCAGTCCGACTCGAACTCAGAATTTGACAACGAAGAAGGGGATCATCGGAAGCAGGTCCGATCAGCTCGTGATCATTACAAGAGCACTGGACAAATGATCGGGAAAGGTAAGTTTACAGTATTTAAAAATCCATTATTTTCCATGAATAATATGATTGAATCTTATAAATTAGTTAAGGCTAATTTGTTAGAAAATTTAATTCATAATATTGCTGTTTTTGATAATCCAAAATATTATTATGATTATGATGTAACTTAGATCATTTTTTTTTGCTTTAATTGTATGTTTTTTTATTTTTATGTTTTTTTTGCTTAAAATTAGGATTGATTAGTTTAAGGACAAAACAGTTTAACTGAAAGTTGAACAACATAGTATTGGGTGGAGGTGAGATGATAGTACGTTAGGGAAGCCATCTTGGTGGAACTAACCGAAGCTACCGATCCAAGACCCGAGCTAGTTAGACCAGAATTTTTTAAAAAGTAATTTTGAAAATAAAATTTCACTAAAAGGCTTTGTCAAGGAAAGGGTTGATGATCCAATAAGGCTACGACCAAAGAAGGCCTAGTGCCTCGCCAAGACCTGGAAGCCAATTTTTGAAATTCAAATTCAATTTACTCTTTGTCAAATTCGAATCTAACACAAATGTTCAGTTAATCTTAGATTCAAATATTCCTTTTCAAAATAAATTTAAAACTAATTATTTTCAAAACTAATCTAACTTTTCAAAATTAACCATGTTTTCAAAATTAAAATATTTGTCTCACAAAACCCATAAGGTTAATATGCTTAATCATGTAGAATTGAGTGAGACATTTAGGACCAAAAAGTATAATTCACTATCCTTTTAAATGAAAAGGTTTGCAAAAGTTATTCAAACTTATCTCTATTTTATTTTGTCATTTTATTGTACTGTACCCTACTTTTTCATTTCTAACATTTTTTAATATGAAATTTCATGTTAAAAATCTTGATAGACTCGTTTTAAATATAATCTAGGGCTTGTTTTGTTTTAGTCATTGATTGGTCAAACATGGTCAAAACAGTCAACCCTAGTCAACATAGTCAAACCTGCACACTGAAACCCCTTAAGGAACTTAGATAAAAGTCAGACTGTGTCGGATACAGGGGGAGTTTCTTTTAATACTTTTCAAAAAATTTAAATTTTTTTTCAAAAACCTTATGCTCTAAATCTTATTATCATTTCGATAAGGTTTTCAAAAATTGATTCAAAAACCTTCTTATACTACTATCTGTTTGAAAAATTATCATTATTTCAAAATATTTTTCGAAAACTGTGTTATCATTTCAAGTTAAGTTTTCAAAAATGTATCTCCTTGAAAATTATCATACTCAGAAGGTTATTCAAAATTATTCTTTTGAGTTTAATAAACCCTAAAGACACAGAGGAAGGTCCACTTCATGATCTACAAGGACTCCTAGGATGTGTCAAATTTAGGAGGAGTTTGAGTCAAAAGAAGAATTTCTGAAATGTTTTTTTTGCAATTGTTAGATAAATTCCTTTGATCTGAACTGAACCCTAAAGACTTAGAGGAAGAATACTTGCGGTCAACAAGCTTCCAAGGATTGCGTCAAATTTAGGGGGAGGTCAAATTAAAAGAGTTATTAAACATTTCTAAATAATATGTTTTCATACACTATATTTTCAAAATTGTGTCGAAAACATATGTAATTTGTCTTACAAAATATTATTTTAAAATATTTTTGTGGCTTATAAAATTATTTTTGAAATACCTTAGAAAACAATACTTGACATTGGAAAATTTTCCAGGACACTTAGGAAAATATCTTGTAGTTAACAAGGTTTCCTAGGATTGTGTCAGACTGAAAAAGAAACCAAGTAAAGTATCATGATCTCAAAAAAACATTAAATTCTTTTAAAATATTATGTTTAAAAGTACTTATAATTTTAAAAGATTGCATGATATCTTTTAAAAAGTACTTCTATTTTTCAAAATGTAATGTGTTCAAAAGTACTAATACCTTTCTAAAGCAATAGTGTTCTAAGTACGTGAATTTTCTAAAGACTTGACTACAAATACAAAATCTTTTTCTAAAATTGCACAATATCTTTCAAAGCAGAGTTTTTTTGTGCAATTTAAGTTGTGTGCTTTCAGAATTATACTAAGTATTTTTATATTTTCAAAACTCATAAGCTCTGATACACACATTTTTTAAATCTTCTTTCAAAAAGTTCCTTATTGATCTATGGCTAGGAGAGAGAAAATTTTGAATTTTATCTTGTTTTCACTAAGTATTTTTAAGTACTTTAAAATTGGTCTAAGTATCTTCAAAGTACTTTCAAAACCTCTAAAGCACTAAGTACATTTATTTTGAAAATATTTCTAAGCAAAATCTTTCTTAGTAAACAAAGTTTGTCTGAGCAAAAACCTTTGAAATTTTTGACAAACGTTTCTAAGCAAAAATCTATGTTTCAGTAAAAACTTGTCTATTTAAAGATTTTTCCAAGTAAAAATGGGTATTAATGCACAAAATATGTTCCAAGAAAATTTCTCTATGAGTACAAATGTTGAACCTTTTTAAAAGGAAAACCTGTTTCCAAAATATTAGCTAAGTAAGTTACTCTTGAAAACTATGTTGCAAGTTTTTGCAAGTTTTTTTTATAAGGAGAAGAGTTGTCACATTAAGGGGGAGCTTCATGTATTTTCAAAACACCTATTACTTTGAACATCATTTTTTATGAAATCCATTACTTAAAGTTTTTCTTGAAAACTATGTTTTTAAACTCCCTTACTTAAATTTATTTTGGTAAAACTCAAAACTCCCTATTAGATACCTTGTTCGCCCATGTATGTTTTTAATATATGTCAAAGGGGGAGGAAAGGTCAAAGTTAAGGGTTATAACACAAGTATTCAGGGATTTAGGGGGAGTATAAAACTTTTTTTAATCTACACTTATACTGTTCATACTCCTTCATTTCTTAACTGTTATATGTTTATACTTAACTTTGAATTGTGTTGCCATAAATCAAAAAGGGGGAGATTGTTGGTGCAGGAAGCACCATATCGAACCTTGTTTTGATATTGGCAAAGGATTCAAAGTTAAGTTTGTTTATGATCTAACAATGTTACTCAAGTGTGCAAAGACAAAGTCCTAGCGAAGGAATGCTAGGCACCTGGCGAAGGACTGCCAGGAAACAAAGTCCTAGCGAAGGGCTGCTAGGCACCTGGCGAAGGACTGCCAGTATCCAAGCCCTAGCGAAGGACTGCTAGGCAACTGGCGAAGGACTGCCAGTATCCAAGCCCTAGCGAAGGACTGCTAGGCAACTGGCGAAGGACTGCCAGTATCCAAGACCCAGCGAAGGACTGCTAGGCGTCAGGCGAAGGACAGCTTAGGACTGAAGCCCTAGCGAAGGAATGCTAGGCGCCGGGCGAAGGACAACTCGGCAACCAAGACCTGGCAAAGGACCGTCAGGCAAAAGTCCAACCAGAGGAACGGTTGGCATCAGGTAAACTCTCCCGAGAGGAGTAGGTGAGGACGCGTTCCCCGTCGAGGGAACAGTAGGCGTCGGTTCGACCTAGGACTCCATTTTGGAGACCCAAAGTCAGAACCAAGATAGCTAAGGCTGTATAAATAAATATTTTATTGTTTCATTGTGTTTTGGACTAACCCTGGATGCAGGACAGAAGGAACGTGTGTCTGCAGCTCAGAGAGCCTCAAAGGAATGAGGCAACAGCTGACCAGGGCGCCCGGAGTGTCCCGGGTGCCCCCATGGTGAACACAAAACACAAGTTACAAAAACAGGCTTCGACAGTACAACTCCCGGGCGCCCCCGTGCTCCCGGGCGCCCCCGCTGCTCCCGGGTGCCCCTTGGCTACGGGCGCCCCCAGTGACAGCCACCGAAGCAGCTCCCCTCGAAGCCAAGAAGATAGAATTTTGACCCGGTCAATCCGGGCGCCCCGAGCGCTCCGGGCGCCCCGAGCGCTCCGGGCGCCCCGGTCAAAGCTGATCCCGAAATTGAAGAGATCAGAAGTGACCGAGACATTTCCGGATCAAATGCCACGTGGGGGGGGGGCGCCCCCGACATCCCGGGCGCCCCCAGGCCCTATATAAAGGGCCCTCGACCCCAAGCTTCAACAACTACTTCCAATCAACGCTTCTACGCTCTTCTGCTCTCGCGCTTCGCCTCGGAATCCTTCCAACTTGAGCTGACGACGTCCCGCTGCTCCGAAAAAGTCGATCTACCCCGGACGTCGGTAAAAGAGCGATTTAAGATTACTGTACTTAATTCTGTAATAATCTTTTGTAAACTATTTGCGCCTTATATAGAATTGTCCAAAGTAAACGGTCAACGACCGTGGGCCTTGGAGTAGGAGTCGACCTAGGCTCCGAACCAAGTAAAATCGACCGTGTCTCTGTGTTGTTATTTTTAATTTCCGCTGCGTACTTGCTCTAAATTTTCCGAAAAACAATTTCCGATATTCACCCCCTCTATCGGTTTTCTCGATCCAACACTTTTTCCCTTTAAATGACATCCCCTTGCCATTTTTGGACTCCCCCTTCTTACCATAATCATATGTTATCTTAGCATATCTCTTTCCCTTGCCATGGGAGACCTTAGATCGGTATCCTAGACCCGATCTATCATTAGTGCGATTTAGGCCACCCAACACCATATCCAAACCCTTAGATCCAACCGTGAATCTCTCTAGGATTTTCTCTAATTTATCAAGCCTTGCTCTCAAGGCTTGATTTCCCTTTCTAGACCTTTAACCTTTGATTCCATAGGTCCACTTTGAACATTTCTAGACCTACCCTCCTTTCTAGGCACATTCCTTTCCTTCTTGGGATTAGTGCCTTGATCCTTAGGTACAAAGGTCCTAGATTTACCATGATGCATGCTTTTCTTAAGGTGTTGATCTACCTTGTTACTCCTATTCCTATCATTGTATTTAAAATCAAAATTATGCACAAGTAAACAATTTTCATTAATCCTAGCATGCATGGATGAATGATTAACATGATTTTTAATATGCAAGGTGGAACTTGAAATTGAATTACTTTTTAACCTAGGGTTAGGAAGTACCTCCCTTACCCTTGTAGTCCCTCCTTGTTGTGAACTTCTTCTCTTCCTTCTTTTCTCCTTCTCCCATCTTCTTAGATGCTCCATTTTCTTGATTTCACTTTTCTTTGGGCACTTGGTGTGGTAGTGCCCCAATTCTCCGCATGTGAAGCATCTAATCTTCACCTTCCTCTCTTGGGCTTCTCCATTCCTACAATTCATGTTAGACTTAAATCGAATGGACCCGGGTTTATAGAGTACCTTCTTTTTCTTACCTAGAGGGCACTTATCCTTGTAGTGCCCCTTTTCTTGGCAACCAAAGCATGTGATATGTTCTTTTGATTTGGCTTTGGTGGAGGTTGGAACTTCTTCTTCAACTTTTGATGATGTGGATGCCTCCTCTTGATCCGGTACGGTTGAGGGTCTCTCCTCCCCCTCAATTCTTGAAATTGATACCTCCTCTTCTTCTCTTGAGGAGGTTGATGATCTTTCACTCTCTCCCTCACTTGAAGATGTAGATACTTCCTTTTCTTCTTCTTCTTCTTGACTCATTTGACTTTTCTCCTTGGGCTCTTGAACTTGTGTAGGACCTTCATGATATTCTTTCAAATTGCTCCACAGTTCACATGCATTTTGGTATGCCCCTACACAACTCAAAATTTTGTTAGGCACAATATCAATCAATACACCCATTACCTTTTCGTTTGCCCTTGCTGGTTCTTGTTGCTCTTGATTCCAATGCCTAGGTCTAAGCCTCTTCTCGTGCTTATCCTTTGGAATCTCGAAGGGCACTTCAAGCGCAATCCGAAGGTCCCACTCCATTCCGAACCATGCCTCCATTCTCTCTTTCCAATATCCGAAATTCTCATGGTCGTAGACCGACGGAGTGTAGATGTCGTCCCCCAACTTATCTTTCATTTTCTTTTCGCTCTAGCGTGTGCTCCCTCGGCGGTTAGTCCGATCAAGAGCGGTCCTTCGCTCTGATACCAACTGTAGGATCGTTTCCGGTACGCTAGAGGGGGAATAGCATTTGTCGGTTCTTCCCTACAAGATTGTTAGAGCGCAAGCAAAAATACAAACAAAATAAAACAAACAATAAAGAAACAATGCTAACAAACCGATTTTACTTAGTATCCACCCCGGCCGGGTGACTAATCCAAGAATCCGTCGGTGGATCACTCCCCGGATAACCTCCGGCTAGCCCTCGTTGCACCTTGTGGGTGGAGAAACCTCGCCACAACACCAAGCAAACCTCTGAGCACAAAGACTACTATCTTGCCTTTAACCAAGACAAGATTCGTCAAGAATCTCAACCACCACGAAGTCCTCTTTAAATAGGACTGGGCTGAAACCCTCGCCAGTCGACTGCCCCTAGGGCAGTCAACTGGTGCCACTGAAATTCGACCGTTGCACCCTAACGTTCGAATTCTCAGCCAACTTACTAGCCACCTACCAGTCGACTGCCCCTAGGGCAGTCGACTGGTCTCAGGCTGAGACCCTTCTGTGAGTTTCATCAGTCGACTGCCCCCAGGCCAGTCGACTGGTCTACTCACACACCTAAGGTTACCCTTCCTGAGTACATTCCACTCCGCACTCAACCCCTAGGATTTCCCGAGTACAATCACACAGCACTCGTACCCTCACGACTCGACTGACTCCTCATCCGCAGCGTCGACTATTGCCTTCGCGCCCTCTTCATCTTCGGTTCCCGTCCCTCGGATGCACGCAAGCCTCCAGCTTGCCTCCATGCCATCCTTCACGCATGCCTCAAAGTCCGCGCCCCTCAGCTCATCGCCCCTACTCTCCAAGGTCCCTCGGGTGCACACAAGCCTCCAGCTTGTCTCCATGCCACCCTTCACCATACCGAGGCCGTCCAGTCAAGTCAATATGTGTACCTGTAAAACCTGCACACTCAACGTACACATATAAGAACACAAGGGTAAACCTAACTTAAACCCTTTGCCCAAACATCAAAACACTTGGTCACTTCGGACCACAGATTGCCTCAATAGTTGCAGCCTAACATTCAAATTCCAGGTGACACCAGTCTACTACTCCCAGTAGTAGTTGACTGCTCAAACCCTAAACCTAGGGTTTCCTTTCCCGAGTACATTTCACTGGCACTCGGGCTCTCAAGACTCACTTGACTCATTTTTGCAGCCTTGATTATTGCTTTCAAGCCTTCTTCGCTATGACTCTCGTCCCTCGGATGCATACAAGCCCGTAGCTCATCTCCATGTCATTATTCGCATATGTCTTTGGCTCTTGTCCCTTGGATGCATACAAGCCCGTGGCTCATCCTCATGTCATCCTTCGTGTATGGCTCGAACTGTGCTTCCCTTAGTTCATAGTTGCTGTCTTGTCCACGGTTCCTCGGATGCACCATTCTTCACCGGACTCGAAGCCATCAAACTGAGTTTATATGTATCCTGCAGAATCTGCACACTCAAATACGCATATCAAATACAAGGGGCACACCTATTTTAAACTCTTTGCCCAAACATCAAAATACATGATCACATAGGTCATAGATTGCCTCAACATAGAAGAACTAAGATCATGGAGATATAATATTCGGAGCTCGATCCAAACTATGCCCTAATCAAGGGAGACTGGGTCCTAAAAAGGGATAATATGCTGGTCTGAGACTAATGAAGAATATACTAGTTCGAGATCATTGGAGATAGGTTGACCCCGAATGGGGGAGATTGAGCCCTAAGAAGGACAATATGTTGGTTTGAGACAAGTGGAGAATATACTAGTCCGAGACCAGTAGATATAGGTCGAGAGAGGTTGAGCCTACTAAAGATATCGGTGCCTTGACAGGTTCCGATTAAGGAGGTTGAGCTCGCTAAGGACGTCGGCGCCTTGACGGCTCCCGATCAGGGAGGTTGAGTCACACTAAAGGTGGTTGAGCCACACTAAAGGCGTCGATGCTTTGACAACTCCCGATCAGATAAGTTGAGCCACACTAAGGGCAATTGAGCCACACTAAGGGCGTCAGAGCTTTGATAGCTCCCGCTCGGAGAGGATAAACCACACTAAGAGAGTTAGCGCTTTGATAGCTCCCGCTCGGAGAGGTTGCGCCACATTAAGGGAATCAACGCTTTGACAACTCCCACTCAGGGAGGTTGAGCATGTTGGGGTTGCAAGGTTGCAAACATAGTCCCACATCGAAAACATATGAGAAAGATCATAGGCTTATAAGGAAAAAAGATATCTCCATTGGCATGAGGCCTTTTGGGAGAGCCCAAGAGCAAAACATGAGGGTTTAGGCCCAAAGTGGACAATATCATGCCATTGTGGAGATATCTAAATTCCTTTTGGTCCTAACAGAGCCTGCTAATGACGTGACTCTATTCCTCAACTCCCGAATGCCCATGGAGTCGGGGACATAATATAATGGCAAAGCACACCTACCGATCGGCATGAAGATGTGACTCAATACCTCGACTCCCAAATGCCCGTGGAGTCGAGGGGTGAACATAATAGCAAAGCTCAAATAGTAAGCTACCTCTATGAAGCACTTGCAAATTTCTAAAGACGCTTAAAGGAGACAATGATTAATTTATGAAAGAGTTAGTAAATGATTCACAAATAAATATTATGTGAAATTGTTGAGTAAATGACTTAAAAGAAGTCCCAAATAGAAAGTCCTTTAAAAACTGCCTATGATCCATCATTAGACACAATTAAGTAGACATTTAGGAACAACCTTGAGTTTTACTGTAGATTCAGTATTTCCGATAGCATTGGATAGAGGATAATAGAAGCTGAGATGTAGCATTCTTGTGAAAAATATATAACCTTCCTGCATAATTAGTAATCCCCAATTTAAACCCCAAGCCCAATTAGAAGAAAGTCTCCACCATAGCATAATCCACATTCCTATCTCAGCGTAAGGAATACTGGAATAGTATAAAACAACAACATAATTAAGATAAATACAAAGCATTACAAGTTTAAGTCCAAGGTCACTAGTATAGCGACCATTTCACAAAGAAACTCCCATGAAAGTTAATAGGATAGAAGAAGCTTCCTATTATATCAAGAAAAATTATGCATAAGCTCTCTCATCAACCATATAGACAGAGGTTTAAACAGAGGGATTATCTCTGCCATGGGAGAATCCTGTCTGCCCTCTCAGACACACTATTTGATGTGTACTGCTCTACAACTTCGGCCAACGAGTTATGGAAATCTTTGGATAAAAAATATAACTCCGAAGACTCTGGTTTAGAGAAGTACACCGTGGGGAAGTTCTTAAACTTCAAAATGGTTGAGGGTAAATCTGTCATTGAGCAGACCCATGAATTTCAAATTTTGATTCACGGTCTTGCTGAGGGAGATATGCTGATACCTGAGAAACTTCAAGTCTTGTCTATCATCGAAAAGTTGCCTCCGAGTTGGGAAGATTTTGACATGACACTTAAACACAGGAGAGGTAAAATCTCTCTTGAAGATTTAATGATTGCCTTAAATATCGAGGAAGAACATCGGAAGCAACATAAGGATGATGATAAGGGGATGCCTATGGATTTTGCTCCAAAGGCAAATGTGGTGGTCTCTTCTGACAAGAACAAATTCAAAAATCAAAAAATGAAGAATAAAATGAAACCCAAATCAAAGGTTCAGAAGAAGCATAGGACTAGGTCGTGCTGGGCTTGTGGACAAGTTGGACATTTTGCCAAATTCTGTCCTGAGCGAAAGGACAAGAAGAAGAACCAAGGCAATGTGCCCAACACCAAGGCACAAGTCAATGTAGTGACCAGCACCAACAATGGGTTTGTTTCCATTAACCCTGAACTAAATTTGATTTATCAACCCAATGAGTGGTTAGTTGATACAGGTGATAATGTGCACTGTTGTGCTAATCGTTCTGCCTTCCTTACTTATCAGGTAATTGAAGGCACTTCCGTAACCATGGGGAATCATTCTGCAGCCAGAGTGTTAGGGATTGGACGAGTTGACTTGAGATTTACCTCAGGGAAGGTCCTGTCACTACATGAGGTGCATCATGTTCCAGCTGTCCGACGAAATTTGATTAGCGGGTCAAAATTAGTTTGTGCTGGTTATGAGCTAAACTTCAAATGTAATAAAGTTGTATTGTTACATTTAGGAACCTTTATTGGAAAGGGTTACCTTAATGAAGGTTTATTTAAACTCAATGCTGAAAATACGACTATAAATAAAACTAGTGATATTGGTTGTTCTTATAACATTGAATCTTATGATATGTGGCATTATAGATTAGGACATGTTAATTTTCAAACTGTAAAAAGGATGATGAATCTTGACATGATTCCTAAGCATGCCATAAATGATAAGAAAAAATATGAAGTTTATGTGCAATATAAACAACCCCGTAAACCCTTCAAATCAGTTGATAGAAATTCTAATGCTTTAGAATTAATTCATACTGACTGTTGTGAGTTTAACGGTATAATAACGAGAGACCATAAAAGGTATTTCATTATCTTCATTGATGATTACTCTCATTATTGCTATGTTTATTTGCTAAAAACTAAAGATGAAGCTTTAGATAAATTTATGATATTCAAATCTGAAGCTGAAAATCAAACAAACCAAACCATTAAGAGGATAAGGTCTGATAGGGGTGAAGAGTTCACCTCAAACCTGTTTCAAAAATTCTGTCAAGATTCAGGTATAATTCATGAGATCACTGCTCCATATAGTTCTCAATTTAATGGTGTAGCAGAACTCAAAAATCGAACCCTTGAAGATATGATTAATTCCATGTTAGGCGGTTCTGGGTTACCCAACTTCTTATGGGGGAGGTTCTATACACTGCTTGTCATGTGTTAAATAGAGTACCTATGAAGTCAAGGGATAAAAGCCCATATGAACTTTGGAAAGGTCGAAGGACAAGTTTGAAATACCTTAAAGTGTGGGGGTGCCTTGCAAAAGTACTAGTACCTGAACATAAAAGGAAAAAACTTGGTCTAAAGACTGTAGATGGTGTCTTCTTGGGTTATGCTCAGAATAGTTCTGCATATAGGTTTCTGATTATTAAATCAGAAATTTCTGGAATAGATGCAAACACTATTGTAGAGCTTCGTGATGCTACATTCTTTGAGGATATATTTCCCATGAAGACTAGAACATCTCAGTCTATTTCTAGTACTCCTACTAGAGATGACTCTGCCTCCATAGAGGTCCCATTATCCTTAGTGGGTGTACCTTCCTCAAGTCACTCTAGATTAGATGAATCTAGTGAGTGTACAGAATTGAGAAAGAGCAAGAGGCAATGTGTGTCTAAGGATTTAGGCAAAGACTTTATCACCTATAATATAGAAGGTGACCCTGTGACATATAGAGATGCTATGGCTTCACCTGAAGCTAAGCATTGGAAAGAAGCTATTAAAAATGAAATGAACTCTATTATCTCTAATGTCACTTGGGAGTTAGTAGATTTGCCTCCTGGTTGCACCACCATTGAATGTAAATGGGTGTTTAAGAGGAAGTTAAAACCTGATGGGTCAGTAGATAAGTTTAAAGCCCGCCTGGTTGCTAAGGGATTCAAACAGAAAGAAGGGATTGACTATTTTGACACTTATTCCCCTGTTACTAGAATTACTAAAATCCGAGTATTGATAGCACTGGCATCCATATATCATCTTGAGGTCCATCAAATGGATGTCAAAACAACATTTCTTAATGGAGATCTTGAAGAAGAGATATATATGGATCAGCCAGAGGGATATGTAGTTTCTGGAAGTGAGAATAAAGTCTATAAGTTAGTAAAATCTCTTTATGGTTTGAAGCAAGCCCCAAAGCAATGACATGAAAAATTTGATAGAGCTATGCTATCATTTGGCTTTGAAATTAATGACTCTGATAAATGTGTATATACTAAAATGAAAGGTTGGATCTAACCTTTCAATTATTAACGAGACCAAGGCTCTCTTAAGTGGTAAGTTTGATATGAAGGATATGGGTTGTGTTGATGTGATTTTAGGGTTGAAGTTGATTCGCTCAACTGATGGAATAGTAATTTTTCAGGCACATTATGTTGAGAAAGTGTTAGAGAAATATGACTATAGTCACATAAAATTTGTAGTCACACCCTATGATCCTTCAAAGACTCTCCACAAGAATAAGAGTGGCGTGGTTGTGTCTCAATTAAGATATTCCCAAATAATTGGTAGTCTAATGTATTTGGCAAATTGTTCTAGACCTGATATTTCGTTTGCTATAACTAAATTGAGCAGGTTTACCAGCTGTCCGGACAGAACACATTGGGATGCATTAGACAGAGTACTCAGATACTTAAAGGGTACTATATCCTTGGGCTTGTGTTATGGGAGGTTCCCTGCAGTCCTGGAGGGATATAGTGATGCCAGCTGGATAGCTGACATTGCTGAGTGTAAAGGCATTACTGGCTATATTTTTACACTTGGAGGTGGTGCGGTTGCTTAGAGGTCTGTTAAACAGACAATCATATCCCGTTCTACATCTGAGGCAGATTTGTGTGCTTTGGATACCACTGTAACTGAAGCTGATTGGCTTAAGGGTCTTCTTACTAAGATTCCCTTGATTATGAAACCAATACCTCCTATTTCAGTGAACTGTGATAATCAAACAACAATAGCTCAGATTAGAAGCTCCAAGTATAACCAGAAACAGAAGAGACATGTACGAATAAGATTGAAGTCTATTCGTGAGCTAGTGTCTCTAGGAGTGGTGTCATTGGACTTTGTAAGTTCAAAAGATAATATTGCTGATCCACTCACAAAAGGACTTAATTCTGAGAAAATCAAGAGATCCAGTAAAGGAATGGGACTGAGGCCTATTCTGGTTTCATCTATAGCGGCAACCCAACCTATTTGATTGGAGATCCCAAGAAGTAGGTTCAATGTGGTATAAACAAGCTATAAGGGTGAACCATTAGCATAAATTAATTGAGATATAAATCTCCAAGTCTCTTCCCTGGATAGATGCTTGACTGCTAGTAAGGATGAGCTTAAGGCTCTGAATGAGTTCGAGGTCTTTATGACAGGATGCTTGCAGTACATCCTTGGAGAACTCACCTATGTAAGTGTAACTGTGAGGCCGCAGTGTGGGGGGTTTGGGCAACTCTCCTTAACACTTATGAAACAAGATTCGGTGGCATGGCCGTAATGCACCAACCCAGAAGGATTCAACCGTCGCCTGTGATGAGTACATCCTTGGAGAACTCACCTATGTAAGTGTAACTGTGAGACCGCAGTGTGGGGGGTTTGGGCAACTCTCCTTAACACTTATGAAACAAGATTCGGTGGCATGGCCGTAATGCACCAACCCAGAAGGATTCAACCGTCGCCTGTGATGAGTTGTTGCCAATTGATTTTCACATATTAAAGGTTTAAGTTCAAGACTTAGTTCACTTCAAACCTGTGCGAATAAGATTGGTTTACTTAGGTGAAAATTCAAATCGAAAGGTATTTTCACTGAAAGCTCATTACGACAAAGCCTCAGGACCATTTTTTTATTTATTTTACCAAAATAATTTGAAATTTGTGGGGGATTGTTGAATTTTTATGTTAAATTTCAAATATTTTGAAGGAGATAGTGTATGTGTTTAGTCCCACATTGCTAAGCTAAGAGAGTTGGAAGACCTTATATATGAAGCCATTCCTAGTATGCTTAGAAATCTTAAGGGGACTTACACGCATGCGCGGGCTGAGCCCAAACCAGGTGGTTTCAGGGGGTCTGGGCCGGAAATCCATAAATCGGGCGCGACGCACGTGATTATCGCGCGCAGGGGGGGTGCAAATCCCCAGCCCGTGGGCTTCACGCTTGTGGGCGGCCCGGTTCGGTTTTGCATATTTTGGTTTGGTTCCTAAACCAATTTAGTTTCATTTTATTCCTTTGCCTTTTCTATTTTTTTGAGGAATTAAGCGTCGCACTGCACGACGCTTCGCGTGGCCGCGACTCCTCTCCTCAGGTGGAGAGGCAATAGACTGCCTCTTCGGATCTATAAAAGGGGGAATAGAAGGGACTTACGGAATCATCTCCTTCTCGATTTTCTTCTCTTCTTCTTTCTGTTCTGGTTTTACGAGTCCTTAGGCTTCTTCTCGTGCGATCAGAGGTTGTGTCCGAAGGCAGCGTTCGTCTTGGAGTGCACCTACGAACGTCGCGTGGTTGTCGGATCTTGGGAGGGTTTTGCCGAAGGCCTTTGCACCGTAGGGCGGCAATCAATTCTCTAAGGACAGTCGGCACGCTGGCGCTTCAACCGGATAACGATTCTAACCCTACTCTTTCCTTATCAGATTGCTGCATCTATATATTTACTGTCTACTTAAGTGCATGCTTATTTTATTTTACAGAAATCATACTGGTCGATGGTCCTATCTACTTGTATAAGAGGGGAGTTTCTGTTGGTGCAATCGATCCAAGTTTGATCAGGTAGATAATGGTTTTTGATATGTGTGTCTATATGATTAAATTAAGTTTTCATATTGATTTGATGTGTGTGTTTGAATCTTGTAGGACTTGGTGAACCACACATGAAAAATAACGGAGTGAACCATCTGAGGGATGAGAGCCGAAGAAAGAAGACTTCAAAGGGCGAGCCAAGGAAGTAAACTTCAAAGGCATATGCGAAGGATGACATGGAGACAAGCCGCGGACTTGAGTGCATATCCGAGGGACGAGAGTTAAAGGAAGAGAACTTTAAGGGGCAAGCCGAGGAAATAGACTTCAAGGCATACACGAAGGATAGACTTCGAAGAGGCTGAGAGTGAGTTTATAAGCTGGGCAGTCGACTGCCAAGGGAAGCAGTCGACTGACAGCATTGAGAGGAAACTCACAGAAAGATCAGTCGACTCCGGATACCAGTCGACTGGTCTGTTCGAAATCCAGCCGTCAGACTAGCCGTTGGCAGGACACCAGTCGACTAGCCCTGAGGGCAGTCGACTGGTGTCAGGGCTGAGCTATTTAGTTAACAACTCTCTCCACTATTTAAAGAGGAGCTTGAGACTTGAGAAGGTTAGCTATTCATTGTGAAATCTTTGCTCAAGTGCTCAAGCTCCAAGTGTTCCCTCTTCCTCCAAAACCCTAGCTTATATCTTGTAAGGAGAAAGAAGCTTTGTGAGAGGTTGTTCTCCACCGAAAAGGAGAAAGCATTAGCTGGAGATTGTCGGGGCGTGATCCACCGAAGGATCAAGGATTCATCCACCTCAAGGACACGTCATGGAGTAGGAGCAATTAATCTCCGAACCACTTAAACGATAACACGTTAGCATTGTTCTAATTGTTGGTTTAAGTTTCCGCTTGCGCTAATAATTGTAGGAAGAAAGTGAATTCGGGTGACCAAGCTATTCACCCCCCTCTAGCCGTGCCATCGGTCCCAACAGTTTCCTAAGAAGCTTGATCGAGATGGCAGCAGTCTCACCTCGGGCTTGCTCCTGGATGGTGAGGGTACAATGAAGGGCATGGTGAAGGAGAGTGGTGTCTACTGTGAAGGCGATTTGGCCGGCGTTTTGGTTGGAGATACGAGAGTCGCATAAGAAAACATCCTTGTTGAACTGGGGCGATGGATTGGACGCCAACACTGCCGAGGAGGCTCTAGAGGGATGTTGGGGGCGAGGTATTAGATTTGGTCGAGCCTGAGTCCAAAAAGGAGGGTACTCCAGTGAAGCTGATCCGCAGGAGGACTAGAGGAGGATTAGGTAAAGGAGGAGTTCTGGTGGCAGCGATTAGATATGGTGTCACTCCGAAACTCGATGTTTGGAGTCAAGTTCCGTCAAGCAGGAGGCGAAGGACGTGGGAGTCACCCTGTTTGGAAACTTTTTAAACAAAAGAATTGAATTGAATTCCATCATGAATTGAATTCAATTCTTATGTTTGGAATAAGTTAGTAAATAACAGAATTGAATTGAATTCCTTGATTTAAAATCTATCATAATTGAATTCAATTATTATATTTTTACTATTTTATCCTTCATCCAAAATGGTGTTGAGTGAGAAATAAGGATTATTTAGTAATTTTCATTTGTGAGAGCAATTTCCTTTATAAATCAGACCTCTATAGGTCTGATTTATTTTAAAGAATTTGAAGAGAATTGAATTCCAATTCCTTATTAATTCCTAGTTGAAAATGGGTTTCAAACGGTGAAATTGAATTCCAATTCCTGAAGGAATTCAATTCCATCCCTTTCCAAATAGGATAAAAGGATAGTAGAAATCCTCCATGGGCACTGTTTTAAAAGAGATAATAGAGTTTTAATTAAATGAACGCTGAGCTGTACAACCTGGGTGAGGTCGAACGGGGCTCTGCCTAGGTTGGGAGGAAGCTCTTGTCAAGGAGATGGGCGCCATCGAGGGTGATGGATGCCTTGAACTTTATAACTCGCCATCGTCAAGGAGATGGGCGCCATCAGCAACCCTCCTAATTGCACCTTCTTCCTTATTCCAAATCACTGAAAAAATAATTATGATAAAACGAAATGGACGATGACGTCAAGTAGACCCCTCCTATGCTTTTTCTCGTAGCGCAATGATCTTTTACGGAAAGTAACAAATATCAAAGAGCTAGCCGGAAAATCTAACGAAACCATTCCAATGTTTAAATTATCACGGAGAATAGAGGTAAAGCTTGAAAAATATGAAAAAAATACGGTAATTTACCAAAGAACGCACTTGAGAATTGGTATTTACCAAAAGATGTACCATGGTTTCATTTTTACCAAAGGGCGTATTCATTTTAGTGAACTTCCGTTTATACCCCTTCTGCCAAAAAAAAGTCTTTCCCATTCTCTTTCTCAGTAACAAATCCCGAGGCAACGGAATCTGCTTTTTCAGATTTATCATTTTAAAATAATATATTTAGGAATTGGCTAAAAAATGTAAGGTAAAGAAAAAAAATTATTTCCATTAACAAAAGTTATCTTCCAACTGATTTTAAAAATTTAAAATGATGAATTTTTATATTTGATTAATATAAATTAATATATTAAATAATATTTAATAAATATATTAATATATAATAAAGATTTAAAATTTAAAAAAGTCTGAAATTTTTTATTTCAGATCAAGTGTAGGCCTGAAATCAAAAGATTTCAGGCCCACGTTGGGCCTGAAATAAAAGATTTCAGGCCCAGCGTGGGCCTAAAATAGAAATATTTCAGGTCCAGCGTGGGCCTGAAATAAAATATTTCAGGCCCTGTGTCGGCTTGAAATCATGTGTTATGATACGGTTTTTTTACGTAGGCCTAAAACATAAAGAAACATCTCTTTATATTTTTGAAATCACAATAAAAATCACTGAGAAAGATTACTTTACGTGAGAAATTCGAATTAATATAAAACATACATTATATTAAAAACTAACTTTTATATATATATATATATATATATAATAAAATCAACTTCAGTACAGGGCCTAAAATCTTGATTTCAGACCCTGCTTGATTATATAATATTAATAAATATAAAAAAATAATTAATAGATATAATAATATATATTGATTGGTAAAATTAAAGATATAAGGATAATTTACTAAAACAAGCTATGATTCTACATTATTGTTATATCGTTTTGTGCCAACTGATACAGTATGAGAACATCAGTGGGTTTTGACCAAAACCCACTGATAGACCTCCCATATCTGAATTTCTAAAAACCCTATATCAATAGACAGGGTTGACTTAGGAAAAGATGTTTTAGGTGTCCAAACATTTATACACTCTATATCACTAATGCAATAGGAGTAGTTTAGAAATATCAGTGGGTTTTGACCAAAACCCACTGATGGACCTCTCATATCTAGATTTCTGAAAACTCCATATGAATAGAGAGGTTAGAGATAGGAGAAGATGTTTTAGGTGTCCAAATATCTATACACTCTATATCACCAATGCAATAGAAGTAGTTTAGAAATATCAATGGATTTTGACCAAAACCCACTGATATGGCTAAACTACTCCTATTACATTGGTGATATCTAATATATAGATGTTTGGATACCTAAAACATCATCTCCTACCTCTACCCTCTCTATTTATATGGAGTTTTCAGAAATTCAGATATGGTAGGTCCATCAGTGGATTTTGATCAAAACCCACTGATATTTCTAAACTACTCATATTGCATTGGTGATATAGAGTGTATAGATGTTTGGACACCTAAAACATCTTCTCCTAGGTCAACCCTGTCTATTGATATAGGATTTTTAGAAATCCAGATATGGGAGGTCCATCAGTGGGTTTTAGTCAAAACTCACTGATGATCTCAAACTGTATCAGTTGGCACAGAACGATATAACAATAATGTAGAATCATAGCTTGTTTTAGTAAATCATCCTTATATCTTTAATTTTACCAATTAATTTATATTATTATGTCTATTAATTATTTTTTTTATATTTATTAATTTTATATAATCAAGTAGGGCCTGAAATCAAGATTTCAAGCCCTGAACCTGAAGTTGCTTTTCCTATTTATATATATATATATATATATATAAAATAATATATATTATATATATATATTATACGTAAACAGTATATATATAAATTAATATATTAAATAATATTTAATAATATATTAATATATAACAAAGATTTAAAATTTAAAAAAGTCTGAAATTTTTTATTTCAGATCAAGCGTGGGCCTGAAATCAAAAGATTTCAGGCCCACGTTGGGCCTGAAATAAAAGATTTCAGGCCCAGCGTGGGCCTGAAATAAAAGATTTCAGGCCCTGTGTCAGCTTGAAATCATGTGTTATGATAGGGTTTTTTACGTAGGCCTGAAACATAAAGAAACATCTCTTTATATTTTTGAAATCACAATAAAAATCACTGAGAAAAATTACTTTACGTGAAAAATTCTATTTAATATAAAACGTATATTATATTAAAATTGAACTTTTATATATATATATATATATATATATATATATATATATATATATATATATATATATATATATATATATATATATATATATATATATATATAAAGGAAAAGCAACTTCAGGTTCAGGACCTGAAATCAATTGATTTCAGGCCCTGAGCAAGGCCTGAAATTGTGATTTTAGGCCCTGCTTAATTATATAAAATTAATAAATATAAAAAAAATTAATAGACATAATAATATATATTGATTGGCAAAATTAAAGATATAAGGATGATTTACTAAAACAAGCTAGGATTCTACATTATTGATTAGTCAAAATCCATTGATATTTCTAAACTACTCCTATTGCATTGGTGATATAGAGTGTATAGATATTTGGACACCTAAAATATCTTCTCCTATCTCTAACCTCTCTATTCATATAGAGTTTTCAGAAATCCAGATATGAGAGGTCCATCAGTGGGCTTTGGTCAAAACCCACTGATATTTCTAAACTACTCCTATTGCATTGGTGATATAGAGTGTATAAATGTTTGGACACATAAAACATCTTTTCCTAGGTCAACCCTGTCTATTGATATAGGGTTTTCAGAAATTCAGATATGGGAGGTCCATCAGTGGGTTTTGGTCAAAACCCACTGATGTTCTCATACTGTATCAGTTGGCACAAAACGATATAACAATAATGTAGAATCATAGCTTGTTTTAGTAAATTATACTTATATCTTTAATTTTACCAATCAATATATATTATTATGTCTATTATTTATTTTTTTATATTTATTAATATTATATAATCAAGCAGGGCCTGAAATCAAGATTTCAGACCCTGCTCAGGGCCTGAAATCAATTGATTTCAGGCCCTCTACCTGAAGTTGATTTTATTTTATATATATATATATATATATAAAAGTTAGTTTTTAATATAATGTACGTTTTTTATTAATTCGAATTTCTCATATAAAATAATCTTTCTCGGTGATTTTTATTGTGATTTTAAAAATATAAAGAGATATTTCTTTATGTTTCAGGCCCACGTAAAAAATCCTATCATAATACATGATTTCAAGCCGACACAGGGACTAAAATATTTTATTTCAGGCCCACGTTGGGCCAGAAATATTTCTATTTTAAGCCCACGCTGGGCCTGAAATCTTTTATTTCAGGCCCAACGTGGGCCTGAAATCTTTTATTTCAGGCCCACACCTGAAATTTTTTATTTCAGGTCCACACTTGATCTGAAATAAAAAATTTGAGACTTTTTTAAATTTAAAATCTTTATTATATATTAATATATTTATTAAATATTATTTAATATATTAATTTATATTAATCAAATATAAAAATTCATCATTTAAAATTTTTAAAATCAGTTGGGAGATAACTTTTGTTAATGGAAATAATTTTTTTTCTTTACCTTACGTTTTTTAGCCGATTCCTAAATATATTATTTTAAAATGACAAATCTGAAAAAGCGGATTCCGTTGCCCCGGGATTTGTTACTGAGAAAGAGAAAGAGAAAGGGAAAGACTTTTTTTGGCAGAAGGGGTATAAACGGAAGTTCACTAAAATGAATACGCCTTTTGGTAAAAATGAAACCATGATACATCTTTTGATAAATATCAATTCTCAAGTCCGTTCTTTGGTAAATTGTCGAAAAAATACAATGAAATAGATCATCGTATGGTGTCTTTTCCCCTGTAAAATCTTTCATTCACGAGCATTGACGGTAGCATGAAGAGGGATATTAAAAAACATTAAAATCTCATTAAAAGAGATTTTAATTAAATATTTATGGAGAGTCTTCTAACTTTTATGTTGACCAAGTTTATGGAGAGTCTTCTAACGTGGGCCTGAAATGGTTCATGAACCAATGACCTTAAAATGCCCAATGTGTCAAAACCCACTGATTGACCTAGAGAGCTCCGATTGTAAAAATTTCAGTTCTTGTGGATTTCTGAGGTTACAAGGAGTTCAAATTTGCTATCCATTATTTATTTGGACTTCTCCGAGGTGTTAAAATGAAGAACCGAGAAGAAATCACACATTAGGCCTTTTAGGGTCATTGGGCCTGAAATGGTTGGACACCTATTGCATTGGTGATATCTAATATATAGATGTTTGGACACCTAAAACATCATCTCCTACCTCTACCCTCTCTATTCATATGGAGTTTTCAGAAATCCAGATATTGGAGGTCCATCAGTGAGTTTTGACCAAAACTCACTGATATTTCTAAACTACTCCTATTTGATTGGTGATATCTAATATATAGATGGTTGGACACCTAAAACATCATCTCCTACTTCTAACCTCTCTATTCATATGGAGTTTTCAGAAATCCAGATATGGTAGGTCCATCAGTGGGTTTTGGTCAAAACTCACTGATATTTCTAAACTACTCCTATTTGATTAGTGATAACTAATATATAGATGTTTGGACACCTAAAACATCATCTCCTACCTCTAACCTCTCTATTCATATGGAGTTTTCAGAAATCCAGATATGGTAGGTCCATCAGTGGGTTTTGGTCAAAATCCACTAATATTTCTAAACTACTCCTATTTGATTGGTGATATCTAATATATAAATGTTTGGACACCTAAAACTGATGGGTATGACTTGGTGGGTTTCCTAAGCGGATACCTGGTCGATCTGAGAGACCTCTCTATGCCTACGGATTAAAAATTAATCCGAGTGAAGAGTCGTCTCCCATCGACCATCTCGTGCCGTATCGAATGATTCAAATTGCAACTTAGCCAATTACCAAAATTGGTCTTGCAATTTGCTCGACCGTTCGACCGCGGAAAAGGCGACGAGTTGATCGCCGACTTTTGTGTTTATGGTCGGGGTCCAGTTAAATAATTATTGACTATGATTCGCAATCAAAATAATTAAATAACAAACATGAAATGATGAGACAAATATATAAGCCACAAAATAACGTAACGAAAGGAGCCGAGGAAGAATATACCTTCCGTTACCTTACGATCTTCTACCGTATGACCCTCCTCTCTTGGACGTCGTGTGGGCGACGATCTCCCAAGAACCGTGGTCATCAAGTTGATCCCTTTTCCTTGCGCCAACCAATCCCTTATCACAGGGATGCCGCCGGCCGCTCTTAGGAAGAAGATAATTCAAACACCAACTCTACCTTTCCTTTTCTCCACCGCTGGCAACCGGCAGTGCCTCTCCACGCCAAGCCAATTCCTTTTCGAATAACTGAGCTGTAAGCCATTTATATTGCTCAAGCCAAGTTACACAACTTGTTGTTAATTGCATGCAATTAAATAGCTGGAATTAATTTCAATTGCATGCAAACGGTTCTCCAATTTACTCCAGGTTGCACACTGCATGCAAACGGCGAAGAAGCAATTTTAATTGCATTCCATGCAATTAATTGGAGAAAACGCATCCAATTAATTGTGGAGAAGAAGCCGTTTGCCAATAATCGGTGGAAGAGCAGTTTGTAATGTAATTGCATGCCGATGCAATTAATCGCCGCTCGCCATTAATCGGTGGAGGATCAGTTTGTAATCGCATTACATGCAGTTAATTGGAGAAGGATTAATTGCCAATTGCCTTATGCAATTAATAGTGGAGAAGGAGCTAATTTCCTTGCATGCAATTAATTAGAGACCAATTAATTGCCGCATGTAATTAATCAGTGGAGAAGCAAAAATTTCCTTGTCGTTCGGGGCCGCATAGAGAGAGAAAGAGAGGAGAAAAGAAACCTATGATTTTCTTGTGTTCCATTAGATTTTCTATCAACTTGGTTTCATGCCACTATGGGATATATATAGGGCTATGATAGGGATCATCAGGAGGAGTTGGATCTTGGCCCGCTAATGGACCCGGTCCATTAATGAGGATCCATTCCACTAAAGGGTCCTCATTGAATTACCTCACCAACCTCCATATTTACATATGGGCTCCACTTATTACAAGTCGTCCATCCCCCGAGTTTAAGATTTCGAATGCCCGTTAATTAATTAAATTACTGACAATTTAAATTAATTAACTTCTGGATCCTTGACTAGTACCACTCGACCTTATCATCATGCCGGATCAAATCCACCTGCAGGGTTTAGCATGATGAACCTTTCGAGCTCATCAAGGGGGCATCATCAACCTGACTCACCAGGACACGGATTTCGTCAATAATCAATGACACATTATATTATTAATATTATCTCCCAACTTACCGGGCCTATCGATCTAACAGAATAGATCTCGCCCATTGGTAAATTAAAGAAATAATAGTTAATAATATATGTCTGTTATTATATCGGGATTAAGGGATCGTACTCCATAATAAAGTCTGAAGTCCTATCGAATTATCGAGTCAGTACAAATTAGATAGCCTCGTGTTTTGGTCCTGCTCAATGTACTCAAAGCACACTAGTGTAATCCTATGGTCAAGACCAACCACACCTAATTACACTACAACCATTCCGATGGGTTGTCCAATTCCATCTCGGTTATGAGCCTCTATTTATACTAAGCAAGGAACTGATAACATGATCTTCCGTGTGACACCACACACCATGTTATCTACAATGTAAAGTAATTGGACTTCATGCATGTACTAATATAAACAGGCACCTAGTGTAGTTGTGATTCTCTTTTCAAAATAAAGATGTTCATATATATATAAGAAGCATGTCTTTCAGTATACACATCTAACAAAAACATCATCTCCTACCTCTACCCTTTTTATTCATATGGAGTTTTTAGAAATCCAGATATGGGAGGTCCATCAGTGAGTTTTGACCAAAACTCACTGATATTTCTAAACTACTCCTATTTGATTGGTGATATCTAATATATAGATGTTTGGACACCTAAAACATCATCTCCTACCTCTACCCTCTCTATTCATATGGAGTTTTCAGAAATCCAGATATTGGAGGTCCATCAGTGGGTTTTGGTCCATCATGGATTGAAAGCTGTATTGGTGAGCAAAACCCACTGAAAGTTGTATTGGTGATGTAAAAATCCATTGCTGTTGATTGACATCCATTTGTATGGAAAAATCTCATTATGTGGATATTGTTATGATTATGTAGATGTTGTTATTCTATATAATATATTGTCAACAAAAACAAAATAATTGGGTGATGTTTATTCAAATCCAGTTGCTGAATTGTTGTGTGTCAAGTGATACGGTCAGATATAATAACTGATAATGCACTGTTGTGTGCCAGTTGCTGCCCTCATGTGTGCCAAATGATCTATTCTGTCACATCTTGTAGGTAAATATAGAATATTATTCTAAAAATTATTATATAATCTAATCAACAATATATATTATATAAATCAGATATGGGAGGTCCATCGGTGGGTTTTGAGCAAAACCCACTGATGAAACCTCAAATTATAATTTTTTCCAAAGCTATAGGGCTAGTTTAGTTCCATCAGTGGGTTTTGAGCAAAACCCACTGATGGACATCCCATATCTGGATTAATGAAAAAACATTATCAACAGTTAGGGATAAGGTTGGAGAAAGTATTTTAGGTGTCCTAAACCTCAAATTATAATTTTCTCCAAAGTATAGGTGTAGTTTAGTTCTATCCGTGGGTTTTGAGCAAAACCCACTGATGGACCTCCCATATCTGGATTTCTGAAATACCATTATCAGTAGTTAGGGTTGAGGTTGGAGAAAGTATTTTAGGTGTCAGAAACCTCAAATTATAATTTTTTCCAAAGCTATAGGGCTAGTTTAGTTCCATCAGTGGGTTTTGAGCAAAACCCACTGATGGACATCCCATATCTGGATTTCTGAAAATCCATTATCAGTAGTTAGGGTTGAGGTTGGAGAAAGTATTTTAGGTGTCCTAAACCTCAAATTATAATTTTGTCCAAAGCTATAGGTGTAGTTTAGTTCAATCAGTGGGTTTTGAGCAAAACCCACTAATGGACCTCCCATATATGGATTTCTGAAAAACCATTATCAGTAGTTAGGGTTGAGGTTGAAGAAAGTATTTTAGGTGTCCTAAACCTCAAATTATAAATTTGTCCAAAGCTATAGGTGTAGTTTAGTTTCATCAGTGGGTTTTGAGCAAAACCCACTGATGGACCTCCCATATCTGGATTTCTGAAAACTCCATATGAATAGAGAGGGTAGAGGTAGGAGATGATATTTTAGGTGTCCAAACATCTATATATTAGATATCACCAATCAAATAGGAGTAGTTTTAAAATATCAGTGAGTTTTGGTTAAAATTCACTGATGGACCTCCGATATCTGAATTTCTGAAAACTCCATATGAATAGAGAGGGTAGAGGTAGGAGATAATGTTTTAGGTGTCCAAACATCTGTATATTAGATATCACCAATCAAATAGGAGTAGTTTAGAAATATCAGTGGGTTTTGACCAAAACCCACTGATGGACCTACCATATCTGGATTTCTGAAAACTCCATATGAATAGAGAGGTTAGAGGTAGGAGATGATGTTTTAGGTGTCCAAACATCTATGTATTAGTTATCACTAATCAAATAGGAGTAGTTTAGAAATATCAATGGATTTTGACCAAAACCCACTGATGGACCTACCATATCTGGATTTCTGAAAACTCCATATGAATAGAGAGGTTAGAGGTAGGAGATGATGTTTTAGGTGTCCAACCATCTATATATTAGATATCACCAATCAAATAGGAGTAGTTTAGAAATATCAGTGAGTTTTGGTCAAAACTCACTGATGGACCTCCAATATCTGGATTTCTGAAAACTCCATATGAATAGAGAGGGTAGAGGTAGGAGATGATGTTTTAGGTGTCCAAACATCTATATATTAGATATCACCAATGCAATAGGTGTCCAACCATTTCAGGCCCAATGACCCTAAAAGGCCTAATGTATGATTTCTTCTCGGTTCTTCATTTTATCACCTCGGAGAAGTCCAAATAAATAATGGATAGCAAATTTGAACTCCTTGTAACCTCAGAAATCCACAGGAACTGAAATTTTTACAATCGGAGCTCTCTAGGTCAATCAGTGGGTTTTGACACATTAGACCTTTAAGGTCATTGGTTCATGAACCATTTCAGGCCCAACGTGCCCATTTCAGCCCTAACATGCCCAATATTAAAGGTGTTTTCTCGGTTCTTCATTATTACATTTTAAGACCTCGGAGAAATCCAAATAAACAATAGATAGCAAATTTGAACTCCTTGTAACCTCAGAAATCCACAGGAACTGAAATTTTTACAATCGGAGCTCTCTAGGTCAATCAGTGGATTTTGACACATTAGCCCTTTTAAGGTCATTGGTTCATGAACCATTTCAGGCCCACGTTGGGCCTGAAATGGTTCCATTTCAGGCCCAACTTGGGCCTGAAATGTTTCCATTTCAGGCCCAACGTGCCCATTTCAGCCCCAACATGCCCAATATTAAAGGTGTTTTCTCGGTTCTTCATTATTACATTTTAACAACTCGGAGAAGTCCAAATAAACAATGGATAGCAAATTTGAACTCCTTGTAACCTCAGAAATCCACAGGAACTGAAATTTTTACAATCGGAGCTCTCTAGGTCAATCAGTGGATTTTGACACATTAGCCCTTTTAGGATCATTAGGCCTGAAATGGAACCATTTCAGGCCCACGTTGGGCCTGAAATGGTTCCATTTCAGGCCCAACGTGGGCCTGAAATGTTTCCATTTCAGGCCCAATGACCCTAAAAGGCCACTGATTGACCTAGAGAGCTCCGATTGTAAAAATTTCAGTTCCTGTGGATTTCTGAGGTTACAAGGAGTTCAAATTTGCTATCCATTATTTATTTGGACTTCTCCGAGGTGTTAAAATGTAATAACAAAGAATCAAGAAAAGACCCTTAATATTGGACACGTTGGGCCTGAAATGGAAACATTTCAGCCCCACGTTGGGCCTGAAATGGAACCATTTCAGACCCAACGTGGGTGGCTGAAATGTTCTTTTAGTTTTAATTTAATAAAAATATTTTAATTAATTTTAATATTTTTTTGTTTTGAGAAAGGTTCCATAATATAAAAATCAAAATATAAAGTAACATCTCTTTATGATCCGTCTCGAAATTCGTTACTGACAAAGAGAAAGAGAAAGAGAATGAGAATGAGAATGAGAAACGCATGCAGTACTTGACGGTAGGGGTATAAGAGGAAGTTTACTTAAATATGTGTACCCTTTGGTAACATTGAAACCATGATACGTCTTTTGGTAAATACCAATACTTATGTATGCCCTTTGGTAAATTGCCGTTCAAAATTTACTCCATCTCATCAATAACATCTCAAATGCAAAATTTATAAAGAGATTTGTAAAATCAAAAAATTAAATAAAAAATTTGAATAATTATGGGTATGAGATTAGTAATGGAAATTCAATCTATTTTTTCTGAAATTAATTATGTAAGTAAAGTTAGTAATTAATTAATAATGAGGTTGTTTATAGGATTTTTTATATTATGATATATTAAAAATTATTAAAAAATCATTAAAATTTTGATCATTCTCTCCATTCTAATTTCTAAATCAGTTCCTACTTATTATTGACAGTGTCACAAATTTGAATATAAGTAACTATTAAAGAGGGAGATCATTGCTTGGGTATAAACAGTGGACGTATGAGAATTTTAGCGTAACGATGAGAAGTTGATTTCTAAGAATTAATTATTTGATACTTTTGGATCGTACATCTTTTATCTATGTATCTAAATTTATCTTCTTTCATATCTATGAGATTGACTATAAATAAGATTTTGAAAATAGAATCGGCTATCAAATCGATCGAAGCAAGGATTCAAAAATTCAGAGGTTCAACCGGTTTAATCGGAAATCCAACCGGAATATAACCGATATATAATAAAATATATATTTATATAAATATATGAAACTAACAACTTGCCTAACTATTTTTTTCAAGATTAGATCAACTAAGACTAGCATGTGATATGTTTCTGTCAAGAATTCAGCACAGTATTTTTGAAAAAAAGATTAGTTTTAAAAAAAAATTCAAATTTAAAACTATTAGGTTCAAGTAAATAACAAATTTATTCGTTTGAGATTTTAGATAAAAATAAATTAGGATTTTCACATTTTATTTTTTAATTTTTATTTTTTTAAGTAAGAAAACAAAATTACAATTGGGGAAAAAATTAAAAAATAAAAAATAAAATAAACCAAGTCGGTTTGTTCGATTTTTCTTATTTGTCTGATTCATCAGTTCTCGACCGATTTAGAATGATTCATATCCAATTCTTAAATAATCAATTTTTAGATTCAACTCGAATCGAAAATTTGATAAATTTTCAATTCCACCGGTCAGAAACGGCTAAGAACTTACTTTATAGTATAAGAAACTGCTAAGAACTTACTTTTTGTTTTTTTTTAAGAGGATGATCTATCATGACATTTAGTCATCCGGAATACAACGGTAACAACAAGGTGGACTTTATGCATGAATATTTGAATATTTTATAGGACATATTCATGATGTTGGATCGATTATCATGATATATTTATATTTTTCGAATTTATTTTAATGATTATCGAAAATTATTTATTTATAAGATCTGATGGATATTTTCATTAGAGAGTAAAAGTCCCATCGACTGCAATCGGTCGAAGCCGTAGCCATCACGGCCAATGGCAACCCTACTAGGTCAGACCTGAGAGGAGAGACCGAAATCCGGCAGCGTGGCCTTTTCTTTTCCTTGCGCTTCAATTCCTTTTCTGCTTACTTTTCCTGGCCTTTTTTTGCGTGCGCTCGACTGGATTCGGCTGTATTATTCATCCCTCCTCCTCCGTCGATCCTTGCGATCAGGAGAAGGAGGACTGGATTCTCTCTGCGCTCCGTTCATTGCGATCCTTCTCGCTTCGAATGGATTGAGCCTCGATGTTTGTGATCCACTCGAGGAAGGATTCGCTCGGGAGTGAGCGAGGCGGCGGATCGGGGGAAGCCTCCGCGGATCCGTCGGCGAGGGGCGGTGGGTTCGGCTGCGCGGCTGGGTTGGAGTGCTTGTTGGGCGTCGTCAGGGCGCTCCGGTTGGACTGCTTCCTGTCGTCGGATGAGCTGAGCAGCGCCTCCTCCGGCGTTTCTTCGTCGCAGGAAAAGAAGCCCCTGAAGGGGGCGAGGAGGAGGAAGCGGGGTTCCTCCAGGAGGGAGGAGCAGCTACATGGGATCTCCGGGAGGATGTTCTCGAACGGGGCCAGTGAGGTCGCTTCGCTTTTCACCCAGCAAGGGAGGAAGGGAATCAACCAGGATGCCATGATCGTTTGGGAGGTTCGAATGCGCAAGAATTTCATCTTTGTTTGCCTAAGATTCTCCTCCATGCACGATGTTTGTTTGCAACATTTTCAGATTATTGTCTGAATTTAGAGTTTTTATCCCCTTCATAGGCAGTTGCTTCTTTTTTAGTAGCATGACATTCAATTTGCAACACTCAATATGCTTCTTTAATTGCCATCGATATTCACCTCTGGTACTTGAATTCTTCTACACTTTTAGTATCCATGTTGGTCACCTACTCTTGGACACCATCATAGATGTTCAAATTGGTGCTATGGGACAAATTTCAGAAGTTCAATAAGATACAAAAAGATGAATCTATTGTTGTTTGTCTCTCTTCACATGATTTCTCTGATCTTGCACTTTGTAAATAAATCCATACATCCTCTAAGTCAGTGGCTATGACTGATTTCTTACACTAAATTTCTTTCTTTTTTCTCTTTTTGAGTTGGAAATCCTTTGCAATTTTCCATCATCCTTTCTAATTTTCTTATTTGTGCATATTTCTCATTTGAATTATTACTTTTTCTCTCCTATAACTGACAATTTGTAATTGATATATTTTCGCTATACAGCCAATTACATGAATTACTCACTAGATCTTTGTCTGCCATCTTCAGAATTTTGGGTCAATGAATGACACCATACTTTGTGGAGTATTTGATGGTCACGGGCCATATGGCCATATGGTGGCTAAGAGAGTAAGAGATATACTCCCTTTAAAGCTGACTTCCAGTTTGGAAGGATCTATAAATAATTCTGGAAACATCAATCCAGAGGCAAGTTCAACTTTATCCCTCCATGAGGAGCTCAAGGATTCTATAGATTCTGAAAAGAATGGAGAGTGCTCCCGGATGCTGAAGAGACTTGAAATTCCTTTGCTAAAGGCTTTTAAGTTTGTGGATAGAGAACTGAGACAGTATAACGATATTGATTGCTCCTACAGTGGGACAACTGCAGTTACTTTGATTAAACAGGTTTGGCTTAACCCTTTAGCATCTTACTATTTTAATTGTCTTTTGAATCAAATTGTTAAAGTGAGTTTATTACTCTCCTATCAATAAAGGGTCTGATTGATATACAGATTACAGGGTTATCACTAAAAAAAGATGTATTGTTTTCATGTTAGTTGCTAAAGTGCAACTTCGCCAGAGTGCCCTGACATGTCTTCAATTTTATGAAACAAAAAGCCTAATTACGGTTATTTTGCGAACTAACTGACTGGATTGACTGATATAATTTGTTGTCTTGTTTGCAGGGTGATGAACTTGTTATTGGAAATGTTGGAGACTCGAGAGCGGTGCTTGGAACTCGGGATCAAAATAACTCATTGATTGCAGTTCAATTGACTGTGGACCTTAAACCAAATCTTCCAGGTACTTTTTTTCCTAAATTAATTTAGAAAAATATAAAATATAATTCTTTCTGGACGTCATGACAGACACATACTTAATGTATAGTAATTGTATGTTACCATTTGCATACGCAAACACATGAATTATATTTACAGACTTAAATGTGCGAACAGTGGGCAAATATATACCTGACCTTTCTTCATGGTGGCATGAAGTAGCCAGTTGATAAATGTTTTGAATTCCATGAAATTCATACTAAGATGCTGCCTCCCCCTTAATTTCTAGTTTCAAGGTTTGCTTAGTTTTTTGACAGATCATTTGCTGGCCCTTTCCTTCTAATCTTTTCCATCTCCTTTACATAGAAAGCATATACATGAAGGTCAACTATAGATCCTGCTAAATGGAACAAAATAGTTGTTTGCTTGTAGTTCCCACTAACTTATAATTATAATTATAATTTGAATTTTCTATATATATTATGTTGTCCAGAACCAAATGGTTTCATTTTTATGATATCCTTGAAGGTATAATTAATACTGGTAGCATTCTGCCGAAACTTCTTGATAGTTTTTCTAGATGCCCCCTATTAATGTCATGGTGCACACTTATTCTGGGTGTAGATGTTGTGTGAACAACAAAACTTCTCAGGGTATCTACATTGTTATGCAAAATAATTGTTATTCATTTATGTCCTTCCCATAATTTTAGCTTTCAGACTACGTGTGGAGGACTTATATGACGAGAGATGGGTTTCTAGAGAAGAAATAATATGTCCATTTTCTCTATTTCCTCATAAGTTTTTATATGGCGTCTTTAAGTGTGACATCATATTCAAAAGGGCTGCACGTGTTGTTGGAGCCTCCATTGTGCCTCACATGCCTCCACTTAGGGAGAATTCTCGATTATGAAAATTTTAGTCTTGATGTGAATGTAAAACCTTAAGTAGGAGAGATTGTAGTATCTTAGTCTTACATAATTAGTTGTGGGCTGATTTAGGGACTTCATAACTTTAGATTAGCGAGCTACATTAACTCGAACTTAATATTTTGGCATGGTGGTTTAGCCCAAGTTTATGGATCAATTCTCTCATCTAGTGAGCATATGTTTCACTGCCAAAAGGTAGTAGTGAAATCTGGCAAGGTCTTGGAAAGTTTGTAATAAGCAAATTGGCAGAGGCTGGAAAAGCATCAGTGATGTTCAATGCTGAGTAGGTACAATGAACAGGTTAAGATTATATCAAGTTTGATTTTAGGATACAACAGATTTTTTTTTTCTGTTTCAATTTATTTGCTGTTGCTTATTTCAAACATTTTATTGAAGCAGCAGGTTGTTTGCATAGATGCCAAGTTCTAACCGATAAAGGAAGTTCTTCAATGTGAACAAGAAACCAGCAATAGGAGAATAATCTATAAAGTTAAAGACTACAGCGAGTTGTCTGCAATATTCAGTTTGCATTTCAATTTCAAGTGATCATAACTTCATACGGATTTCTATGAAGTTCTAACCATCTAGCCTTATGGCAACATTCCATGTGTCTGAATTACTGGGGGTCTACTATATGGATCTTATTTTATTTCATGATTGAATGTCTAAGCCATATAATGATCCTAAAATTACTAAAAAAGTTAAAGAAATAGGCCGAATGTGGTATCTAGCTTTGTCTAAATGAATGTTCTCTGACATTGGATTTGTTCATAATGTTAAAATATCTGAGCTTTGTAATTATTTTCTAATTGATATGAGCTCACCAATTCCTTAAAATCAAGGGAAGCTGCTTATGAACTAGCTTTCATGTAATTTGTGCAAGACCAGAAAATGCAGTATGTTATAGTACTCCCCAAATGTAGTATTTTCTTTCGTTTGTTTTCTTCTTTTTGCTAATTTCATGCTTCTGCTAATTTCCTTTGCATTTTTTTCCTCATATAATCAGGTTGTTTCTTCTTCAATTTTCTAAATGCAACATTTAATTACTCTTCAAATATAATATCATGTGTTTCTTTGACAGGCGAGGCAGAAAGAATAAGAAAGTGCAGGGGCAGAGTTTTTGCTTTAAGGGAGGAGCCCGATGTGACTCGAGTTTGGCTACCAGACAAGGACATGCCAGGCTTAGCAATGGCCCGAGCAATGGGGGATTTTATTCTAAAGGATTATGGTTTGAGTTCTGTTCCAGAGATATCATACAGGCACATCACAGAAAGGGATGAGTTCGTTGTCTTGGCTACTGATGGGGTGAGTGAGCATGGATCTGTTAATTACCTGATTCTTATTGTCATTTCAGACAGTATGTTTCCTTTTAGCTTTAACTAGTTAGATGTTTGTTTTGCCACTTGGAAAGCACACGGTAAGGCCATATTGGGCATTTTGAGTTACATACCCGAGCCTGGCTGTTCTTGCAGGTGTGGGATGTCCTGTCCAACCAACAAGTGGTAGAGATTGTAGCATCAGCTCCAGATAGGTCATATGCAGCTCCGCTCCTAGTTGAGTCAGCTGTGAAGGCCTGGAAAGTTAAATACCCCACTTCCAGAATCGATGACTGTGCCGTAGTATGCCTCTTCCTTGATGTAAATCCACCTCCGACTCCCGACAACCTCACGCCAAACGGAGTTGAAGAATCCCTCATTTCCACCAGACTTGACTGCGATGAGAAACAGCATTCAAGCCCAGTTCACACAGATGCAAACTGTCTACATCTGCGGATTGAAGATCCAGAGTTCTCTACCTCTGAGAACCAAGAATTGCCTTCCAACAAATAGCATGACCTCAATGCAAACTGATGATTGTTCTGGTCATTGAAGTGCTCTTCGCATGGATGCATTGTATCCGTGTCGCAGTTTTATTGCGAGGATAAGCTTCAATCAAGTGTTAAGACTCTCATCCTAGCCAGTGTTTCAGCTAGAAGATAGCACCGGCTTTATTAGCATGACCGGATGTTCTCTGTGATAGTCTCATTTGCTTATTCCAAGCATGGTTGGTTTCCATATTTTGCCTTTTCTAGGGATCCAATTTGATCGTGTTATAGTTTTGTTCCTCTGTTAACTATCATTTATAGCTATTCTATTTTTACATATTTTTATCTGTATTCTATCATGACCTGCCTCAGATCTGTGTTTTTTTTTTGTTATGGCCAGATCTATATTTATAGTTTTGTTCTTCTTGAAGCATCTCATTTGCATTCCTCTGAGCCTCCGAAGCAAAGTAACCCCGTGAGTCTAATTCTTCTACTGATGGCATCAGAGTAGTCACTGAACCTGTAAGCCGAAAGGCATTGCCTAGTCCCCATAGGGATTCGAAATGGTTAGTGCATGAGAATGTTATCTAAGAGGTCTTAAGTTTGAGTTGCGAGAGACGCATTGGATTAAAATTTTGGACGTTTAGTGTATCAATTCTCGACCCAATTATGTACTAATTATTCCGGGGATCATGATTTATCTCCCTCATGATGGCCTTGGGACGGATGTGACGGGGGCGAACGATTTCACCATTTTTTTTGTCAAAAGGCATTGCCTAGCATTAAGCTAGCAACGTATGGGGACTTTAATAAATTTCAGTTTACAAGAAACGCAACAAGCAGGAGGAAAAATGACTAGTAGCGAGCCCACCATAGTGTACATTTTCAGTTGAAAGAAGCTACCAAACAAACAGCGATATCGATACAAGGTGCATAGTTGCATGTACAATGGGGAAAACAGGATGCGACGATAACAAACCGAGCATACTGCATCACATCATTCAGTAGGAAATGCGAAGATCGAGCACCTTCTCTTAGGCTCTGGACTCCAACGACAATAGGATCTTTTTTCTTGGACCCTGAAACCACCCAAAAAATCCAAAACAACTTAGGCGATGGGTATGTAGCTTGAGGCTGCAGATAATTGAAAACAAAATCAAATTAGGTTAGAGAGTCCAACCGAAACATCAAGATGACACCATTTATAAACCTTTAAAATTACTCATGGCACTGATTTTAGACAAACTACAGGACATATCCAATTTATACAGTCTGTGTGTATATTATAGTTGGAAATTAATGTGCTAAAGTTTTTCTATTTGGATTACTAAAGGAATAACAAACGATGAAAATGCCCTAAGATCCAGATCATAAGAATTTTGTAACAATAAGGGTGCAAATTAGAAAAAAAGGAAGTAACAACAAACATGATGAGAAGTTAGAAGGCTTCATGTACCATTGGAATTCCTAGAGCTCTAAGATCCTCATCATTCATATGCTTGAGAGCTGTCATGTCAACCTACAAGTAAAATTTCTTTCAAGTCTAACAAACAAATGAAAATACAAGATGACGAAGTAAAATCATGAAAAGGTACAGCATACCTCCTCTGCCTGGAATGTTATTGAATATTTCCCTAGACCTAAAGAGTCCAGGAAACCATCTACCGACGACACAGACTGCAAATTTATGACAACATAGTTTAGGTAAGGAATCCTTGCAATCGCAGCAACAACAAATAGAGGACATAAAAATTTCAATAGCAGATAAGACACAATTGAATGTAAATGAAGCCAAAGTATAGAAGCAAAAAGATATGAGGAAGAAACATCTACTCTTAGTACGCATGGTAGTAGAAGTTAGCTACTTAAATCTACTGAAACTAGCTCAACATACTTCATGAAGCATATATGATAAATATGCATTTCTAAGTAAATACTGTGTCACTCAAATTTAACAACCTCTATAGTATGTACCTTGCCAACTGTTGCCAAAACTAGGTCAAAGGGCAGTAAAATTTACCAATGTGCAACAGTATGCATATTCACACTCACTATCAAGATAATCGTATTCAAGATGAAAAGATATAAAATTACAAATGACTAACTACTTTAAAATGCATCGCCCAATATAAGTTACGTATGATAAAAGTACCCATGCAAATAATGCATGTAAATTGATGCACCTTGCTATGAGATGCCTTTTTTGGGTTATTAGTTTTTTTGGTTTCCGGTATAGGTGGATCATTTCGGAGACTCTTCTTGATGGCTTCAGATATTTCAGACACTCGCTTAGCCTTTGAAGGTTCACTATTTGATGGCTGTGAGTGCATTGTACCAGTTAGCTTGTCACGAAGATCTCTGACTGCAGAAACTTTTCCACTCTGGAAAGCTTGCTGTGAACCTCTGTTCTGAAGCTTCCATCTGAGGTCATTGGGATTAACAGATTCTAGAGATACAAAGTGTGGCATGTATCACTGAAAAGTTAATGTTAACACAACAATGTAAGGAACTGTGTTGCAAATATAGGGAGGTTATAAAAGTTTTAACTGAACGCTTCATGTTCCCGGTCCTCATCATAAAGGTCATGCTTCCATTTGTCATCACTTTGGCGTTGCCTGCACAATGTCCGGAATAACCAGTTTGATAATTACTTGTAAGAATGTTAAATAAATGAAGCTTATGGGCAGCTTATGCCCATAACATCAACATTAACATATATACAGAAGAAACTGCTGTCATGGAGAATATCAATGATTTCGAAAATCCATAACACTCAGAGAGTGCATAATCACTATAACCAACACCTACAATGAGCTTTGTAAAATAGCAGGCTCAAATTATTACCAGCTATTTTTAAATAACTTCCGTTATGTTTGCTTCTAGAACTAAGCAAGGGTTAAAATATCAAACTGAGCCACATTATCAGTACTAGGCTGTGATGATACGCTCTTGGTACAGTGTTGACATGCCGAGATATATAGGTGCCAGTGGCAATGACTAGGAGGAACAAAACAACAAAAGAAGAAGAAGCCTTGAGTAGGAGGAAGGAATCCAGAAGAATAAAAAAAGAGGCGGCAGCAGCTTACCTAGAGGAGATGGAGGAAACCGTAATCACACTCAAGAGAAGAAGTGGCTTGAGATGGAGATGAAGCAACATGACGTGAAAAAGTAGAATTGGACGTGTTCAGAGATGGAGAAGTTGAGAGGAAGCTGAATCATTTCTGTCTTTGTTCTTCAGCAGAATGATTCATGCCACCCATATTGAACGGAATGTGACTTGCATTTGAATCCATGTGTACCAAATAGTTCAGTATATCTATCAGCAATCGTAATAAAAAGCAAATCCACTCATTAATTGAAGTATACCTTGCAGCAAAATATTATTATTGGTGGATATATCTGAACTGTCAAAACAATCTGAATTGTATGCAAGTCACACAATAAGAGGACTTAGTAAAGCATTTTCAGCCTCAATAATAAAGATGCAATTTTTCATTAGTACTTAGTACTGCAACTATGGCTAGTCTCAACCAAGCTTGCCAAACTTGAGTTTGAGTTTGTAACTGTATTTCTTAATTCCAACATGATAAAATCCGATTTAACCAATCTAGCCAGGAATCAAGATGAACTATGTAAACAAAAGCCATGCTTCATTAATACTGATCATACCAGTACGCAACTGTTTTACCTGGTTACCAAGTATGTATAAATGATAAGGATAGATAATTCATATACCATTCTCAGTTTATCAAAAGTTTGACGTGCATGGAATTGGCAACCATTCAATTAAAAGAAAATATCTGGTTAAAAAAAGTTGGTATACCACTCAATTTTTTGGCAATTAAAAGAAACCTATCAAAATTAAAGTGCCATTACCCAATTGGACCATTTGTTTTACAAATGACTACTACTGCAGACTAGGATCTGTTTTTTCACAAAGAGAAATTAATTCCAGCACCAACCTCACAAGGAAACAAAACAAAATAAAACAAAACCTATCCTAAAACGACAAACACCATAAGTGAATATTCATTTAGGGATTACATAGAGTGTCAATGGTCACATCACACTGTAATAATAGAAAATGTTGAAGAAAATTTTTAAAAACCATCGAAGTTAGTCAATACATTAACCCATTGTGGGAATCATTAAAAAAAAGGCGATTTGAGGTCAAACCATGCTATCCTGATGCCGCGTTTGTATCTTATCCACTACTACACCAAAGAAGATAGAAGCACACAAACATTGTTCACATATTGGCAAATTATAGTATAATAGTTTCCACAATCAAAATACTATCGAGATTAATCTAAGCAAAAATCATAAAATCGAAGCAACAAAAGCAATAAAATCATAAAATCATAAAATCATCAGGACAAAAGTTATTAATTCAAGTTAGAAACATTTCAAAAAAAAAAAGCAGCAACAAACTATTATGGACACCAGAATATGTATTTCACAAATCGAAGTATAGCGAGAAAGGACTGCCTGCTAGTAGTTCGGAAAAGAACAAAAAAGATAGGGGCTTGAACAGCATACCTTTTGGCCGGAACCACGCTAGAGCGGCTGAAATCTCCCCCTACATCGCCGTGCAGACGGTCTTTGATGGATCTCTTCCGCCCCGATGCTATCTGATCAGCGTACATCGCAGCTCGTCTATACAGAAGAGAAAAATTAGCGGATTCCGGACAAGGCGAATCTGACAACAGTTTGGGGGCGATTTCGGTCTCGGACCAGCTAGGGTTTGCGGGACGGAGGAAGCCGAGTCGCTGTGCCTGTAGCTAGGGTTTGCGGGACTAACTTAGTGGTTCCTGGGTCGGTCGGACGCTGTAGCCAGGGTTAATATATTTTTGGTATGTATATGGAAATATTTGCAATTTAGGGGCCCTTTCGCAAAAACAAAAGTTAGGATTCCTCCGCCGAAAACAGTCGCTAGCGCAGACGCCGGCAGTTCCTCGCCCGCCGCCAGCACAGTCTGCAGGCATCGATCCCCTTCCTCTCAGACGTCGATCACTGTACGCAAATGTCGGTCGCAGGGCGCAGGCGTCGGTCGTCGCCCGTAGACGTAGATGCCAACGCAATCCTCTTCCGACCGCTCCAAGCCTACAGACAGCAGCACAATCCTCTTCTAATCGCCTGTTGACATTGTCTGGCCGCAGACGCCAACACAGGCTGCTTCTAACCGTCGGAGATCTCCGGGTGGGATGGTAAAGTTGCGTTATTGACCTGCGATTCTGCGGGAGATCGGATGCTCCTCTGGTCAAATCTTGTGCATCTCTTGCGCACATGCCGCGACACCCAAACGCTGCTCCGAATCCACGCCCGCATGGCCGTCGAAGGCTGCTTGTCCCGTCCTCACTCTGCCGCCCACTTGATCGCCGCCTATGCTCGCCTCGGTGACGCCGCCGCCGCCGCCGCCGAATCAGTCCTCCTCGCCGCCGCCTCCCGCCCCAACATTTCCACCTGGAACGCGCTCATCGTCGCGCACTCCCGGAGTGGCTCCCCGCGCCAGGTCCTCCGCCTGTACCGCCTCTTAGTCTCCGCCAGCCACCCGCGGCCGGATAGCTCCACGCTCACTGTCGCCCTTAAGGCTTGCGCGCAGTTAATGGATCTCAGAACCGGGCAAGAGATCATGGCCCATTCTTCCCACCTTGGCTACGTCCATGACGTCTTTGTTTGTTCGTCGGTGCTCAATTTGTATATGAAATGCGGGAAGATGAACCATGCTGCGAAGTTGTTCGACATAATGCCTAAGAAGGATCTCGTTTCTTGGACCACAATGATCACTGGGTTCGCAAATGCTGGGGATCCTGTCGTCGCAATTGGGTTCTACAGGAGAATGCTAGAGGAAGGTCTTGAGGGGGATGGAATTGTTATGGTCAGCCTGTTACAGGCCTGTGCTGCTTTCGGCGACATGGCCATCAGCAAGTCGGTTCATGGGCATATATTGCGCCATCACCTCCAAATGGATGTTGTCGTGGGCACTAGCCTTGTGGACATGTATGCAAAGAATGGCTTCCTGAAACTAGCTCAGTTAGTCTTTCAGAGGATTTCTTGTAGAAATGTTGTCTCATGGAGTGCCTTGATATCAGGCTATGCCCAAAATGGTTTGGCCAGTGAGGCACTGCAGATGATGATAAAAATGCAGGAATTTGGACTGTGCCCCGACTCTGTTGCACTTGTGAGTGCCATTTTGGCTTGTTCACATATTGGGTTTCTCAAGATGGGCAAATCAGTTCATGGGTTTATCGTGAGGAGGTTCGAGTTTGACCAGATTTTGGGCACTGCAGTGATTGACATGTACTCCAAGTGTGGCTCCCTCGTGAGTGCTCGCTCCGTGTTTGATATGGTTTGCTCAAGAGACATAATATCATGGAATGCAATGATCTCTAGCTACGGTGCACACGGCCATGGAAATGAGGCACTTTCAGTTTTCCTAGCATTGAATCAAACTAAGTTAAAGCCTGATCATGCGACTTTTGCTTCTCTCTTATCTGCATTTAGTCATTCGGGTCTTGTGGAAGAAGGGCGGCACTGGTTCGATCTCATGACACGGGAGCACGGCATCGAGCCAAATGAGAAGCACTATGTTTGCATAGTAGATCTTCTAGCTCGTGCTGGTCGTGTTGAAGAAGCCCATGAGCTCGTCCAGTCGATGTCTGATGGACCGGGAATTGCCGTCTGGGTGGCACTTCTTTCTGGTTGTCATAACCACAAAAAATTGGAGTTGGGCCAACATGTAGCACAGAAGGTTATGGAGTTAAATCCTGATGACTTGGGCATATATTCTTTGGTCTCAAACACTTTTGCCGCGGCAAAGAATTGGGAAAAGGTAGCCGAGGTAAGAAAGGCAATGAAAACTATGGGAAGAAGAAAAGTACCTGGATACAGTTTAGTGGAGATCAAGGGACAACTTCATGCTTTCCTAATGGAGGATAGAAGCCATCCGCAACATGAAAAGATCATTGATTTGTTGAAGAGGTTGGACTTTGAGATGAAGAAAATGGGTTACATACCGAAGACTGAGTTTGTATTCCATGACTTGGATGAGGAAGTGAAAGAGAAAATGCTAGGCAACCACAGTGAGAGATTGGCTATTGCTTTTGGGTTGCTGAATAGCAGTCCTGGCACAAGAATTGTCATCATAAAGAACTTAAGAATATGCGGAGATTGCCATGAAGCGATAAAGTACATTGTGAATATAGCAAACCGGGTGATTGTTGTGAGGGATGTGAAAAGGTTCCATCATTTTGAAAATGGACTATGCTCCTGCAAAGATCACTGGTGATTAAATTCTGTGGCACTCGACAACAGACAGTAACTGCAAACCAAGTCGGAAATTTTATCCTCACTTAAATCTCTTATTTATCTGATCATCTTCATTTAAGCTCTTCTAGGCTTTGGAAATAGCAAATACACTAACTACACCTTATTGCACCTTGTACAATACTGAGACATGTTTCCCTGACATCTTAATCTTGAGAATTAAAAGACTAGCGAGTCCTATAACTAAAAACTCTTTGCAAGAACACTTATAGTAGGTCTGATCTTATTTTAGCAATTTCCTCATGACTGGGCTCTACAGATTCAGAACATTCACTTAATCAATGCATATGGAAGGTGAAAAGAAAAGGTTAAATATAACAAAACTCAATGCAGAAATCTATGTTATGTAACTTTTGTTTCTGAAGGACTTGAAATGGAGGGGAACTTATTTTCTGGATGGTTAAAGTGAAGTAAGAAAGGGATGAATGGCTGTGAATGAAGTGGGCAATGCAATTGCTAAATTTTTTAGCACTGATGTTTCATACAGCGGAGAGGATGCTTCTGAGAATGAGGGAATGGAAGGTCATATCGAAAGGTTCAGCTGATAGCCAAGGGATGCCAAATTTCTCCTGGACAGTTGGATGGTAAGTCAAATACAAGCAGTGATGATGGCTCTCATAGAGACAATGCTGAAGACGAACAGATTCCTGATAGCAGTGATGGCGAAGTTAATTCTGAAATGTCTGAATCCCAGATGGTAACGATGACGAACAAAATCCTGATAGCTTGCAACTGGCTTAGTTTCCTTGGATGGAGAAATACAGGGGTAAGGCCAAGGGTGAGGAAGAGGACAGCAAAGTTAAATTAATGGTTTCATATGCTGCTAAGCACACTAACACACGAAGAACATGACAATATTATGCATATTAATTCAGAGGGAGATCTAATCCAAGATATATATATATATATATATATATATATATATATATATTATATATATATATATATATATATATATATATATATATATATATAGAAAAATGATATGCAGCAAGAATTTGTAGCATGAAATCCAACATGAATGATGTGACATTCTAATTATAGCGATCCTCGACGGGTTCACTATGCCCCCCAGGTTATAGTTTGGTTCGGGGCGGCGGCCGGAGGCCGCCGTTGGTGTCCAAGTGGCAATCGGATGCGTATATAAAAAGTGTTACGTCATTCATGTTGGGTTTCATGCTATAAATTCTTGTTGCGTATCATTATATATATATATATATATATATATATAGAAAATGTGAATGGAAAAGAAGATGTGGATGAAGATGCCTCATTATGTATGAGAATTTTAGTTTCACATTGAAAGTTTAAAGATATTATGATTAGTTTATATTGTGTAGTGTAGTTGTGAACAAATGTATTAGGAGAAATTCTCTTTCACGCGTGGCTTGTAGAGGGTGCAAATTCAGGACCTTGATCATTGAACCAAAGGTGACTTGTGCGAGTATTACCTACGTGTGTTGAATATTGGACATTTTGCCACGTGAACAATTATTTTGCTTATTGTTTATGCATAAACGGATGCAAACATGCAGATGTTTCGATCCATCTTATCACTGTATCCTGAGAAATAAATGTTCATTGTAACCTCAAAGCATTGTTGGAGAGGAACGAATCTACTAGTCGGTCGACTTAGTAGTCCGGCGACACAAAGACTCAACAACCTACTTGAACACCTGGTGACTCGCTCAGCACTCAGCCATCCTGGCATTTAACAACTCGGACAAATCGTTACTTGGCAATCAGGTGACATCTCGAATCGGACTTAGTACTCCGTTTCCGACTCGAGCTCGGGAAGTCAGGAGAGCTTGGCTCAGCAGCAATGATGTCCCACTATGGTTGGACGATCAGAAGTTCGGCTGAGCCAGCCTTGTGGGCAATTAAATCATCAACTCATATCATCTAATAAATCAGATTGATTTGATAATAATATTTAATTTTTACAATCCGATGACAACCTTCTTGCTTGTTCGAGTTATTTCCAAAGGGACGACCTATTTCGATCCGATTTATGCCGACTGGTGCGGCTGCTCAGGCGCTTTCACGCGTGGACGCTTGAGCGTTTGGTGGCGCAGCGAGTTGAAGTTCTCGGAGCATTTGCAAATGTACACTCTCAATGATTAGGTAGTAGATGAATTTAGAATGATCGATCTGGTCTTACGAAAATTTTTCAATCATCAAAATAAATCGAGAAACATTTTTAATGGACGATTTAAAAATCCAACATCTTAGAATTTACGTCTCATTTAAAATAAGTTTGCAAATGTACACTCGCTACCTACTACAATGGCCGCATTAGTCACAGCTGATGAATCATTGGGGAGACAAGATTGGCCACCCGGCGCAAAGAGGACAATTCGACGTTACCATCCCAACAACCGCAACTTGTTCGACTTAATTGCCCATCAATGCTTGAAATTTCAGACATTCTTTTGGCACCAAAGCACAGCCCTTTTTTTAAATTTTTTGTTTTAACCAGAATCTACTCGCTAGCTAGGGCTGTAAAATAGCATCAAATTTTGAGACTTTCAAATTTGTTTCGAGTTAAGTTGAGTTGAGCTGAGTTTGGAAGGAATCAAATCATTAAAACAGTTGATCAAGATAGGCTTGATTTCCTTTTTTTTATAAATTTGAGTTTAATTCAATCTTGACTTGACTTGAGTTTGATTTATTTATATATTTTAAAATTTATTTGATTAGTTATTAGGTTTGATAATGCAAGTTTATTTATTCATTTTAAAAATTTCTTTATTTATTTTTTTATGTTGATAAAGCTCATAAATTTTGTTGGTCAATATTATTTATGAATATTGTTTATGAATAATTTATGAATATTAACTAATTGAATACAAATATGTTGAAGTTTGATTATTTAATTTAATGAGTTATTAAAATTTATTCATTTAATTAACGTTATGGGTATTGAAGGAATATAAATAAATTATTACTAAATTAAATATTAAATTTACTAATGAAAGTTTGATTCATTTATAGTTATATCCCAGTCAAATCAAAAACGTTATATATAAAATATTTGGAGTAAAAATTAAAAGGACACTCTTTTATTTTCAAATAATTAAAGCGCACCCCACTTTTATTTTTTAATCAAAAAGACATTTCATCCCACCAACTCTCTTGTAAAATGACATAAATACCCTTTGATACACTAGTTACTTATCAAATAACTGTTTGTGATAATGACAATTATGATTTTGTAGTTGTTATAACTATAACAATTATAATAACTAAGGTTTCATAGTTACTATAATAATGAATTGAATTATATTGTAACAGCTACGAAATCATAATTATTATAACGTGAATATTTTTAAATGTCAAGTATGTTAGACGCATGTAGCAATTAAGAAATTATAACTGTCACAATGTATATATTTTTAAACATTAAATATATCAGATATATTCTAGTAGTTACGAAATTATAATTAGAGTATACCATAATAACTACAATTGTCCTATTCATTTAGAAATTAGGTGGGAAATAACAATACAAATAATACTTGAGAGTATTGGGATAAATGTACATGAGACTGGGTACAAAAATGGGATGAGATGTTTTTTTAATAAAAAATAAAAGTGAAACGTCATGATCTAGAAATGGGAAAATTTTCATAAATTACTCATCCTCAAATTCATCTTTATATGCAGTCCTTGATGGGATTGACAAGATAGTTTGGTGAATATTATCTGAAAAAAGTTGAGTATAAAAGTTAGAAATTTGAATATGTAAGGTTACATCCACCACATCAAAAAACTGTATACTCAATTTTCACTCTTTTATATTCAAGTTTCACTCTTTTAAACTCAATTTTCACTGATATTTACTTAATTTTTACTTTTTTATACTCAATCCATTAGGAAGTGAATGCAAAAAAAATCTCAAATGAGGAGTACAAATAAAGATCAAATGGGGATTGAGGAATTTTCTAAAATTTACCATTTTAGAAATAAAGGGGCGACTTTTTATTTTTGCCCAAATATTTTCATACAAAATTGTTATAATAATTTTAAAAGTATGTTTTATTTATTTAAGTAAAGTTCGGTAGAGTTTAAATAACTTTTTAATAAAAATTATTAGATGTATAATATTTTTAATTAAATCTAAGTAAAAACACGATTTACTTGTTTGAAGCAGTTCAAATAGATTGACCGATAAAACATACTCCCTCCCAGTCGTCTTCGCAGCTACCAGTTCTTGCGATCTTCAAAGTTGTGTGAAATGTAGAATGGAGCAAAGCCATGGCGGACTGCAAGTAGATTAAAGTGCAGCGTTGATTGTTCCACTCTGGTCCCATCGTGACAGCTGCGAAACCTTCATCGATCCCTTTCTTTCTCATTCTCACCTTGAATTCGCTGCCATGGCACTCTCGCCTCACTCTTCTTCCATGGGTTTGAAGCATTCCTCTGCCATTTGATCAGCTTCGCCTCCTTTTTTCTCTTCCTCCATTGATGTCGCACTTCATGCTCTCTGCTTGCTAGAATCTCCTTTTGAGATTTTAATTTCCATTTCCACGCTTTTTCTGGTAATTTTTAATTTGTTGCAAAGATTCAATTTTTGGGCGGGGTACGACTTCGAGCGTGCTGCTGCTGCATCTCCTCCACATCCGCATTGCGGTTTCTTGTAGTGGAGGCTGAAGTTGTGTTGAGGTAGGAGCGACGACAACAATGTCGGGCTACGATCTGTCGAAGAAAACAGTCATCTTTGGGCTCCATCTGTGGGCGGTGGTGGGCATCTGCATCAGCGTCGCCTTCGTCCTCCTCCTCTTCCTAATCTCCCTCTGGATCGCCTACAAGCGAAGCAGTAGCTCATCCCGGAATCACATCGTCCCCAAGGTCTCCAAGGATGTCCAGGAAGTGCCGGCCGGGTCGGCGCTTGCCCTTTTGCTTTCCTCCGAGGCCGAGCCCTCTCCGCTGCCCGCCAAGCAGCTGGAGGAGGAGTCCCCAATTACTCTCCAGTGGGTTCACGTGGAGACCGGTAAGGAGCACCACATCACCTACCCCGATCGCGGCGGCGGCGGCAGCGGGTCGTCGCATGGGAGCGGGGAGAGTCGGTCGGTGGACCAGGCGCCGGCCTCCGTGCCGGAGGTGTCGCACTTGGGCTGGGGACATTGGTACACCTTGAGGGAGCTCGAGCTTGCCACCGACAGCTTCTCCGACGAGAACGCCATCGGCGAAGGTGGATATGGTATCGTCTATCACGGGGCCTTGGAGGATGGCACTCAAATTGCAGTCAAGAACTTATTGAACAACAGGTGCTCGATTGTTTTCCTTGTTTCCATTTTTGTTACGCTTGATCTTGCAGAACAGAATTTTCATCCTGAAGAGCACAGTAGAGTCAATCACTGTTAATTGAAGTCTTTTTCTTATGCACACACAGTTCTCCAAGTTCACCATTGCATTCATTGCACAGACAAGTTTTGCAAATGAAGCCTTTTCATATATCTATTTCACAAGTTATCTAAAGAAAGAATTAGGGCTTCATCTATAGTGAGGTTGAGGATCCATGGCCATTGACTTAGATGCTACTCATTAATCTATTATTATCTAGTTGTCATGAAAAAACAGCCATAGAAGTCAACTCAATTCCTTTACCTGAGAGCTGAAATTAACCTATCTTTGAGTTAAATCTGATTTTCATTTGCTATGCAGCCATCTGACTTGGGTTATCATGATATCTATATTCAGTCGATAAGGTTATGTTGCTCAAGCAACTGGCCTGATGCCATTTCTAATATCTTAGATTCACATACTAATTGTTCACTTCTGTATCACCTATATATGTTAGTGAACCCTCCCCATTATCGCAACTCCTAATGCATCTTAAAATAGTTGATCTACATTGGACACTTTCAATAGTGAAGATCAAATCATTGTTTTGAAATGCATAATCTTCACTTTGATTAGAAGCAAAGACCTTCTTGAGACATTTTCCAGGGATGTTGCATATACCAGTATGGTATCACCTACTAATTGCATAATCATTGTCGAGGTAAAACCCCCAGTAAAGAAAAAGTCCTGCCAACAAACTGATCTTGCATATATAGCATTCTGATTCATCTCCAATTATTTTTCAGATACTCGATTGTATATTTCTATTTAGCATATGATCACTTTTAACATATTGAATGGAGAATCATTCCCAAATCGTAGCCTCCGAGCAAAATACTAGATCTAGAAGGAGAAGGCTAAAAGCAATTAGAAATTAGTTATTAGAATCATTTTTGGTTACAACATCCCTGAATAAGTGAATTAACTTGTAAACTAATTAGACCTAACCAGTAACTCAAAATGTTTAAGCAAGTTAACAATAACTCATCTGATTACAAACCCATGTAGGAGTAAACTAAGGTGTATTTTTTTTTTACTCTCCCCAGCTTATCGCTGGCTCAATGTCAACATTGTCAAGGTCGAAGGTTCAGCTCATAATCCAAAGTCATGTCTAGCAACATGTAAAACCCAATGGTCCACCATTATCACACAAGCTACTCTTTCCAATTGCTCACTGAGTCTTAGATTAGGATGCTTTAATACCAATTGCCATAATCTGGAAGACAAAACTTGTCTATTAATTCGTTAAGCTCAATCACTAGTCTAAAATGCTTAACCATAATAATTGTTAAGCTTGTAAACCCGTAATTTACCATGTGGGACTAGTCATTTGTCATATTTGCAGTGATTTCTATATCTGTACTAACTAGAAAATAGAATGACCAACACAAGTGCATAAGTGCATTGCATTCCGCTATAATTGTATTTATGCTATTTTCTGTAATAGGGGCCAAGCAGAGACGGAATTTAAGGTTGAAGTTGAAGCAATAGGACGAGTTCGTCACAAGAATTTAGTGAGATTGTTAGGGTATTGTGCAGAAGGAGAACATAGGTATATTATGAATTCTTACCTTGCCTTCTAATTATTTAAGTACACTGTATTTTGAGCGGCGGCAATTCAAAGATAAAAGGAGTGCACTTTCTAATGTTTTGTTTATGCCATTTAGAATGCTTGTCTATGAGTATATAGATAACGGGAATCTAGAACAGTGGCTTCATGGTGATGTTGGCCGTTCCAGTTCGCTTACTTGGGACATTCGAGTGAATATAATAATCGGTACAGCAAAAGGGTATGCCTCATTGCTAAAAATTGTACTTTCTTTGTTTCCCTTAATTTCAAAATAGTTCTTGCTGAAACATGGCTGTATAATGCAGATTACTCTACTTGCACGAAGGGCTAGAGCCAAAGGTGGTTCACAGAGATATTAAATCGAGCAACATACTTCTTGATAAGCAGTGGACTCCCAAGGTTTCAGATTTCGGACTTGCCAAGCTATTGGGCTCAGGGAGGACCTATGTTACAACACGAGTAATGGGAACATTTGGGTTCGTGAATACTGTCGATTGCAACTTACTTTTTCATGATAGCACTGGTATGCTAACTGACATTATCTTGTTTCTTCTCTCTAGTTATGTGGCTCCTGAATATGCTAGCACTGGTATGCTAAATGAGTCGAGTGATGTCTATAGTTTTGGTATTTTTATCATGGAGGTAATATCAGGTCGAACACCGGTTGACTACAGCAGACCTCCAGGAGAGGTTAGTCTTTTTTCTCCCTGACAGAAGCGAAGTGACTTTCTGAGAAATTCTTTTTTTGTAGGTTAATCTGGTAGATTGGCTTAAGACAATGGTGAGTAATCGAAACTCTGAAGGTTTCTTAGACCCAAAGATCCCTGAGAAACCCTCATCAAGAGCATTAAAAAGAACACTTTTAGTTGCACTGCGATGCGTTGATCCTGATTCACGCAAAAGGCCCAAGATGGGACATGTTATACACATGCTCGAAGTCGATGACTTCCCTTATCGAGATGTAAGCAGTTTTTTTTACTACCTTTTACTCTATCCTTGAAATCTAGTCAGTCAAGTGAACTAACCAAAGCATTCTGAATTGTTCTTAGCCTTTGTTTTCGTATCATTTACTATTTCATCACAAGTGAATCCCTGTGTAGAAACCACAAGTGAGCAAAAGAATGAAAGCATATCTATGTTTTAGAAACTGCAAAATAGTCACAAAAACTACCTCGTCGCTTAGCCAGCAGTATTTGTGTCTCAACAACTTCCTGTTTGTGTTTGAGTTCAGGAACGACGCGGAGGAAAAGACCCAAAAGAGCCATGCCTTGGCGGCCCGGAAGATCGTAGAAAACCAATAACAGAGCAGCATGCGACAACTGAAACTAGTGATACTATTGTTGGAGCAGGATGTTGAATAGATGAATATTCATCTGGAAACCAAGAAACATTTCAGACTTTTGCGATAGAACATGCTTCTATAGCTACAAAAAAAAAAACAAACAAACTTAGTGTGTAAATGATGTCTCGTGCTAGTTTACTTGTACAGATTTCAGTGTACTGTGTTATGTGATGGCTCCTGCGGGCACATTTTGCTTGATGAACTGGCTCATATGTACACTTCATTGTATCATGGCATTGGTGAATAAGAGCCATTATAATTTATCTTGCATCTCTTATATACAATTGCCAACATTTTTAAAAAATATTATAGTTTTTTTTCTTACTTTAGAAGAGAGTTTGAAATTCAGTGGATAATTGAAATGCGAGTGTTTCTCAATATATATATATATATATATATATATATATATATATAATAATGATTGGGAGAGTGAAAATAGGAGAGTGAAAATCATAGTGAATGACGTGGCACCTTGCATGCACGATCTCCGACGGGTTCACCGTGCCCTCAAGGGTATAGTTTGATTCGGGGCGGCGGCCAAAGGCCGCCGATGATGTCCAAGCGATAATCGGACGTGAGCATGTAAAGTGTCACGTCATGCCACATCATTTACTATGGTTTTCACTCTCCCTATCATTGCTCATATATATATATATATATATAGTAATGCTCCGCTGTGGACCGCTTCGTGCGGACCGCGTGATCGGTCTGGCAGTGTGGTTCGCACGGGGAATCCGCATATCACGTCCGCAGCAGAGTATATATATATATATATATATATATATATATATATATATATATATATATATATATATATATATATATATATATATATATATATACAGAACTGATCACATGCGGACCCTGTTTGCGGACGGCTGCGGACGCTGCTTGCGTGGCTGCTGCTTTTGCGTGCGTCCGTGGCTGCGTCCGCGGTGTGCGTGGCAAAAAGATCGCGTAAGCCCTCGCGACGCCTCACTCTTTCTCAACCCTACTCACTCTCTCGCGACTGCAGCGCCGCCCTCCCTCTCTCGCGACCATAGCGCACCCTCCCTCTCTCGCGTCCGCAGCTGTTCTTCCCCACCGACTCTTGCGCGTCCGGAACTCTCTCTCCCGCAGCAGTCTCTTGCCGACTCCTCTCGCGTCCTCTTGCGCGTCCGGCCTCCCTCTCTCTCGACCGCAGCTCCGCCCTCCCTCTCTCGCGTCCGCGGCTGTTCTTCCCCGCCGACTCTTGCGCGTCTGGCTCTCTCTTCCGCAGCTGTCTCTCGCCGACTTCTCTCGCGTCCTCTTGCGCGTCCATCGCCGAAGCCACTCCGCGGCTGTCTCTCGCAAACACGTCCTCTCTCGCCTCCCCCGTCGCCGAAGCAGGTAAACCCTAATATTTTAATTTTTTTGTTGTAGAAAATTGGTCCGCTCTCTATATCGAGTCCGAACCCTAAATGTGCGTCCTATGAATTGAAAAAATCAGAGTTCTCTTGAGGATCCAAATACGGAGACTCAAAAATTAGTTGATCACACAACAAATACGATGCTTTACTTGTAATAGTAAATTTTTTCAATTTATAAAATTATTGGTATTTCCTTGGATTGGATACTGATTTTTGTTGTTATTAATATGACATTTGGAACCGTTGGAGTATCAATACGCCTAGCACCTAGGATGCCAACTTCTTAAAGTTTAACATTTTTTTGTTGTGGGATCTATGACTTATGCTAAATGTGCAATCAATTACGCTGCCAATTTAGTCCCTTGATTGGCAATGTAGTCCCTTGATTGGAAAACTAGAGGCCAATCAAGGGACTACATTGCCAATCAAGGGACTAAATTGCAAATTGTCTAGTTCCATGTAGTGCTTTTACAAACTCCGTTTCTTCTATATTTCTCAAACTCATACTATGCCGCTCTACAATTTGCAATTTTCTTCTTTGTGGCGTCTCAAGATTTATGTAATATTTATCATCGCAAAGAGATCTTTGTTAAATTGTCTCAATTATTTCAAACTATTTTTATTGATCTTGTTTCAATAAGTATTTAGCAATATTAGCTAGTAAAATTCTAACTTGTTATCCACTTCTCGTGTTCAAGTTGATGCTCCTGTTATGTATATTTATTTTGTACTTCTATCCTTGTGGATAACCAAGATTTGTAGTCAAAAGTTGGTATAAATAAAGTCAATGCATAGATTCCGCATTGGCATGGGAGATTGGATTCATCATAATTGACTCACTCATAAATCGTAAGTGCTCTTTTAATTGGAATTTTAAAAAATTATAATTAGACATACATCAAGATTGATCAAAGTGGTTTATTGCCCGTGCTTTATTAATTGTTATTTTTTGGTTATAAGCAGCATTTGTTTGTTCTGAGGGAAATTACAAGGTGGTGTTTCCTTTTATTAAAAATGGTAAGTTGTTTATTTTAAGTTCTAATATTATGATTATATATAATTATTAATATTGTTTTTAATGTAAGGAAAAACTTATGTTGTATTTGTCGAACATCACCCGGGCATTTATAATTCGTGGATGGAGGCATCACGTCAAGTTGATGGGTTTAGTGGCAACGTACATAAATCTTACAAAAGTAGAGAGGAGGTAGAAAAAACTTATCAAACATACTTGGATCAGAAAAGTGCACCAGTTTCTATTTCATCTGATGCAACTTCAAGTTCGACTTCGAGATCAAATCCAAATTCTGAACAGAGTCTTTCAAAGTCCGAAAAAAAAAGTTTAAGGATACAATGAAACAGATTGTGAATCTTTTGAATTCTTTAGAAATTAGTGATAGTGATTAGGCGTGTTAAGTTATTTAATGTTAAGTTATTTCAAGTTGAAGTTGAAACAATGTTGTTATTTGCACAATGGTTTTTTAGCATCTTGATTAAGTTATTAATTTGGTTTTTATTTTTTGAGTTTGTTCAATTGTGGTGTTTGCTTGCTTTGAGGATTTTAGGAATCACATCTATTGAGATTATAATTTTCTGCCTTGATTTGTTTGCCATACATGATAAAGCTTCTCAACGTGTGCATTTGATTCTAAATATTCTTGATTTTCTTTTTCTTGCGTTCAAGTATTTCAATTCTGTATCATTTTTAACTTCTTTAGAAATTTTTATTTGATTCTAATAATCGAAGGTAGAAAACAAAGTTTTTCTAGAATTTATTTGATGTTCATGTTGTATCACTCATATTCTTCTATCATAAACTATAAATCATGCCGTTTGATCTTGTAATTTTAAAAATCCTACGAATTTTTAAAAAGTTCGGCAAGTAGAACTAGACTAGTCCCGCAAAAGTAGGTGGACGAAATATAATGGACTACCCGTGCGAGTTAAATAAAACTAGTGCACTAACAAACTATCACATAGACAAGATGAGCCAAACCGCAAATGTAAAATTTGTTCCATTTCATATTCAATCGAACAAAGATATGAAATAAATCATTTCGATTTCATTTCCTATGCCAAATGTAACTTAAATCCATCATTCGATATATTTAAATAGCGGAGCTCAAAACAGAGTTGCAGCGAAGAACAAGTAGAATTCATCCACTAATGGCAGACCAAATACATGCAGCTTAGCACAAGAGACGGAGGAAAGGATAACAGAAAACACTTTCTGAGAACTATTCTAATGCCTACAAATTGTCAGTGCCGTGGACTACAGATGAACAACAACACAAATTGTCAGTGCCGTGAACTATTCTCCGTTTCTTCTTTGATGTTGCAATCTCGCCAGCATACATATTTGAGTTGCTTGAGTATTTGTAAGTGGGAGCAAAGTAGCTCTTTCCTTCATTCCATCCCTTGAACACTCGCCCAGCTTCTCTTTCAATTTTAAGCTATCAAAACAATTAGGATGAAAAATCACTAAGCCAACAGATGTCGAGTAATACAAGTCATACAGGATCCATTCAGCAAAGGAAGAAAGTTACATGGAATGGTATGAAGACCCAGAATAATAATGATAAAAGACAGAGTATTACAAATGATTTGATTACAAGAGAAGGTTAATACTTAATATTAATTACCTGATTCTTCTCAAAAAGTGCATCCCAGTTATTATCCTCGAGAAGATTTTTAGTTTCACTATAGCTCACAGAAATCCTGTAATTCAAATCCCCCAACCATATGACACGGCTGAGCAATAAAACAAAAGTGAATCAAAATTAGTGGACCTTTGTTTCATTAACCATAGACAATTATTTAAATCTTACTAATGCTCAAGAATTTCTTTTCAACTCATCACCTCCTTTCTCCCCTGAAGTCAAATGACTGCAAACGAAGCAAAAGCTTGTTCGGTGCAATGACATGCTCACTGAAATGCAGCCCTAAAAGGTGAAAGAATGAACAGCTTCAAAACAAAATAATACGCTAGAATACAAGTGAAAGCTGATGAAAAATTTGACAAGCCTTCCTCTCACCTTATTACCAAGATAACCCATAATGCACAAGCAATCATAAAACACAACCAAAATTACACAAATGATCCTGTAAGACTCATTAACCCAAATGACAATAGATTAACCAAAATTACTGATCAACAATTTACTCTAAAACAGTTTTCAAATTCAACAGTTTACTCTAAAACAACCATCATATCGAAAACATCGAATACAATCTGAACAGCTAAAGACAGATGTCCAGATACATAAGCAGATACTATCAAATCAATCCACCATGATATCAATCGAAGAATCCTAGCGCATGTTACTAGAACCTGCAACATTAAAGCCAATTATTGGTTGCATTTTCTCAATGAAACACTATAATTTAATAAATTTAAACTATGACACTACCTTATATAGATGGCAAATCTTGTTCATATGTGTCAGCACTGTTATAATTATTATCTTCAATTGATCTGATGATTAACATATTTACAAAATGTAATCAAATAAGTTGGTATATGCAAGTAAAATTAAAATAAGTATGAATTCTTATTGGGCATATACCTTTGTTACAAATTTGGACAATTGCGCTTGTCATGTGACACTCCTCGATGCCCACATCCATGACATAACCTAGAATTTGAGTTTGATTTCTCCTTCGATGATTTCAATCTCTTCCCACATCCCTTTGTTCTGACCGAAGAAGGATAAAGAATACCAAGGCCCTCATCTATAGATTTCCTCCTTTGACTTTTATCACTGCATGTTGGACTAATGTTCATCTCTTGAAGTTTCTTATGCATACAATCAAATTGCTCATCCAAGAAGGTTGTCCCCTCATTTGTCAAAGATGTATGATCAACTAATACTGAAGCTTTATAGGATAACCTCGAGTGCCTTGACATCACAACTTTTCTGGATCTGTATCATTGATGAAATATTGCTCTCCCAAAGCATATGTTGCTCCAACTTTTGCATTACGTGTCCATCGTTTGAGTATATATGTATCAGGCAAATGAAAGACTTGGATGAGGCGGAAAAAAGCTAACATATGCCTGCATGGAATCCCCTCAAACTCAAATTTCGTACAGCTACACGAAATGAAATCCTTTTGTTTGTCATGTGTGAGCACCCTTGGTTTGGAGGAAGAAGAACTATCAAATTTCATCACATGATAAACCACTGAGTCAACTCCTGTAAATATTGATTGCACATAATAGCCATGACTCTCACTCATTTCACTTTGAAACTCCAGCCATTTCTTTTTGGTGTACAGCTTAACCATTTGAGTTTCCATTGGAAAAATTGTCTGAATTTTAGGAATCTCATTCATATCAATATGGTCCGCAACTAATTCATTGTGTCTTTGATGTCTCAGTGCTCTATTAAACCGGGTGATAAAATCCATCAATGAATTCCTATTTGAGACATATTTCTTAAAAAATGCATGCGAGCCTTCAGATCTTTGGCTGCTAGTCATTCCAGCACAAAATACATTGCTAAAATATGCTGGCACCCATCTGTGTCGCAATTCATACATTAAGGACAACCAATCATTGTTTTCCAAATTAGCACACTTTATAGTCTCTTCCCATGACTTTTCAAAATCAGCAGGTGTTGTAGAATTGGCAATGACATTCTTTATGCTTTGGTAGTGGTCTCGAAAAGTCAAAGGAGGTAATTTTTCCGGGAATTTATTCAGTATGTGCCACAAACAATATCGATGCACTGTTTGAGGGAATACTTGTGCAATGGCTTTTGTCATAGCAGGATCCTGATCAGTGATTATAACATTTGGTGCTCCTTTAGGCATAGCTTCTATGAACTTGGTAAGCAACCAAACAAAGGAATCAGTTTTCTCATCACTTAGAAACCCGCAGGCAAAAACAATAGTCTGATGATGATGATTAACTCCCACAAATGGTGCAAAAATTAATCCATATTTATTGGTGTTATATGTCGTATCAAATACAACAATATCACCAAATACGCTGTATGCCCTCCTTGATATATGATCTGCCCAAAAACATCTACTAAATCTGTTATCTGAATCAGTCACGTAATCAAAGAAAAAATCTGAATTCTTCTCTTGTTCAGATGTGAAATACTCGATGAGTGTTTCGGCATCAATACCCTTTTGTTCTTCCTTTAGATTTCTTTCAAAATTTCTAATATCTCTTTCTGTGCAGCCTACCCCCTCAGGACCCCCAAACTCTATCTCCAACAATCTCATTTGTTGACAAGTTGGTACATTTACCTCAGAAAACTGTTTTGCCAATGTTTTCTTTGCTACCGAAACATTACGATGTGAGCGTAGTAAATGTACTTTTGATGGAGTCGAGAGTGGATGATTATGAGATTCTGTGAAGTTACTGACAATCCAATTAGGCCCAGTCTGTTTCTTGATAAATGTAATATTTGACTTGCAACCTGTTCTAACTGTGCCACGTGCTCTTTCCCTTGTTAGTTGATCAACTTGTGAATGTTTCATCCGAAGATCTGTATGGCCTTCTTTAAAGCATACCATTTGTTTCCACATGATTTCATTTGTTATCTTATTTTTCTTGCTCGTGTGCATCCTTGAACTAAATCCGGCTTCTCGTGCATATTGGTTATAGAATGCATATGCCTCCTCTAGTGATGAGAATTCCATTTCGATTTTTGGCTTTCGATCATCTGAAACTTGCGGAATGTATTCTTGATCACCAACTATATTTCTTTCCATTTCTGAGCGCCCTCACATAATATTACACAATAGATAAGTAGACAAATAAATAGCAGTGAACAAAAATTGTACACTAAAATAACAGGGTATCTAAAAATAGTCAATTTTAAAAGTCATGAGGGTATCTAAAATCATGTCAATTTAAAAAGTCTCTAGATGGGTTGAACTGAACTAATCTCCAGTATGAATGAGCAAATTCAGTCTTGTTTGGTGTCATCAGCAGTGAATGAGAATATGACATTAGATAAAATGCTTTCTAGGCGTAATTGATTGCACATTTAGCATAAGTCATAGATCCGACAACAAAAAAATGTTAAACTTTAAGAAGTTGGCATCCTAGGTGCTAGGCGTATTGATACTCCAACGGTTCCAAATGTCATATTAATAACAACAAAAATCAGTATCCAATCCAAGGAAATACCAATAATTTTATAAATTGAAAAAATTTACTATTACAAGTAAAGCATTGTATTTGTTGTGTGATCAACTAATTTTTGGGCCTCCGTATTTGGATCCTCAAGAGAACTCTGATTTTTTCAATTCATAGGACGCACGTTTAGGGTTCGGACTCGATATAGAGAGCGGACCAATTTTCTACAACAAAAAAATTAAAATGTTAGGGTTTACCTGCTTCGGCGACGGGGGAGGCGAGAGAGGACGTGTTTGCGAGAGACAGCCGCGGAGTGGCTTCGACGATGGACGCGCAAGAGGACGCGAGAGAAGTCGGCGAGAGACAGCTGCGGAAGAGAGAGCCAGATGCGCAAGAGTCGGCGGGGAAGAACAGCCACGGACGCGAGAGAGGGAGGGCGGAGCTGCGGTCGCGAGAGAGGGAGGCCGGACGCGCAAGAGGACGCGAGAGGAGTCGGCGAGAGACTGCTGCGGGAGAGAGAGAGCCGGACGCGCAAGAGTCGGCGGGGAAGAACAGCTGCGGACGCGAAAGAGGGAGGGTGCGCTGTGGTCGCGAGAGAGGGAGGGCGGCGCTGCAGTCGCGAGAGAGTGAGTAGGGTTGAGAAAGAGTGAGGCGTCGCGAGGGCTTACGTGATCTTTTTGCCACGCACGCCGCGGACGCAGCCATGGACGCACGCAAAAGCAGCTACCACGCACGCAGCGTCCGCAAACAGGGTCCGCATGTGATTAGTTCTGTATATATATATATATATATATATATATATATATATATATATATATATATATATATATATATATATATATATATATATATATATATATATGATTGGACTGATCATTTTCGGATATTTGGATTAAAAAAAATATGTGCCAATAATAAATTAGAAGTGGAAGAGGAAAAAAAAGAATTATATAATTAAGTTTAATATTTATTTTTAATTTAAAATACTATAATTTAAAAATTATTTCCATAAAGATAAATTATAAAATAATAATAATAATTTCTCAATTTCGAAGTATGATTTAAACTATATTCGAGTATTATTGAAATTTGGTTTTACTTTGAAATTTCAAATAAAATCTTTTTTTTTTTTGACCTTTTAAAATCCTATTGATATCCTCTCTCTTTCTCTCCCCACTTGAAAGTCACTAGCAATCGATATAAACCCTAATTTCTGGGCTTTTGCTTCTGGTATTTTTCCTGGGGCGCGGATTTGGTTTCTACAGGTAGTACGTTATCTCCGTTGATGTTGGCCTTTCCATCAATCTATCTCTCTTCCTTCCCCTGGAAACCTTGTAGGGTTTCGGTCCCCAATTTCACCAGTCTTTCTTCATGTACGCGAGCAATCTCTCTAGTGAGCTATGCGAAGAGGAGGGCCTCTGCTCCCCAGCCGCCTCGGCCCAAGCATCCCGCTATTCAGGAAGAACGAGTGGAAGACGACGAGGGAGAATTTCTACAAGAAGAGGAAGAAGAGGGATCGGAAGTCCAATTGGCTGATGATTTTGGGCACGGTGAGTCGAAATCTGTTTGCTTGTTCTAGTTGCATTCCCTTTTCTAGTGCATTTTCAATCTCTACTTAGAAATAGCGATCAAAATTTCGATTCTTTCTAGTTTTTTTTTTGTTGTTGATGAAAATTTCACATGATAATTGCTTTACTTATGTTTGTTGTTTGCTATCTGTAGATTGTAGTGTCGATTGGATACATTGCTCATTCTTAGGATTATCTCCTTTTATAGAAGGAATCGACGTCGACGATCAGTCACCAGGGTTCAACTCACGAGGATGATGACGAAGGAGAAAGAGCTTCCACCCTGCGAGATTAACACGAGCGTTAGGGGAACACGCCGAAAGTTGTCCGGCGGAGCTCACTCCAACGCTCAAGTCAGCGCCCGAACTCTTAGAGGGGAGAAAGTAAGGAAAATAGTATGAGTTAGGAGGTGCATAACCCTTGTACCAGGGGGTTGGAGTACCTTTTATACCTGAGGCGGCAATCACACGTGTCCCCACATTCTTCTCCACGTCCCCTTAATCGTCGGTTACTGGATAATCTTTGTAACGGTCTTCGCAGCCATCAAATCTAGACCGTTGCGATGATTAAGGATTTGATGGCCACCTATCATGGGTCATGATTATCTCGTACTAATTGGTGATGATTATCCACCGATCCGAAGAAAGGGGGTCGTTACTTGAGGTCGAGTGACCCTTGGGCTCCGCTACCCCGAGGTGATCTCGGGGTCCTTTGGCCCTGGTAGGGTCCCGGGCGTTCGCCTTCCCAAGGTGATCTCGGGACCTGATCTCCCGAAGTGATCTCGGGCGTGTGTCCTCCTGGAGCGATCTCAAGATTAGGTCTACCCGAGATGGCCTCGAGAATACACCTTCCCAAGGGGGCCTCGGGAGTTAAGGAATGAGAGTCGTCCAGACTCGATAGATTTTTTCACATAGCTTCTTCAGCTCACGTGTCATCCACGGAGTGCTCAACCCCATCAATAGCCAAAGGACTCATTTTCCAATTACTACAATCACATAGTGGACAACTAGTGAACGAGAGAGACGTAATTGCTAATTTGCTATGTCACGCCCCGAGACCCAGGAGCCGCTGATCCAATATAAAATCGGACAGCATCTCCCCTGTCCGGCGGACAATTTACACATACACATCACAATATAGCAATACCACGCAGTTTATATTTGGCCTCAAGCCTCAAAATATATATAGACATGACACAAATGCACAAGACAACTAAGTAAAACATACCTTACTGCGGACCGGTCTGATTTACGACGAAACAACCAATACACAAAAGCCCTTTAGGGCACACGACACATAGGACATATACAAAACGCTAAACGGAAAATAAAACAATGCACTAGCAAGTACAAAACAAAATTCTACGGTCGCATGGGTAGGGATTGGCTGCTGGACTCTTCTGGCGACTCCAAGTATCTCAACCTGAAATAAAAACATATATGGCAACGGGGTGAGTCCATAACTCAGCGAATACCCAACAGATATGCGTAGAAAGTTATAATAACAATAGGAGTCTACGCTGATACAGTCTCATATGAATAATATGAAAGGGTATACTGAAGCTACTGAATCAAGATACATACCTGAATCCATCTAACCTGGAAAGAGGGTAATAAATACCAAATGGAACAACAATAGACATATAAGTAGGATAACAAGTCTCCAGTATATGCAATGTCAATCAAGTGCAAGAATCAAGTGCAGCAAACAATGCACGATGCAAAGTATGCACATGGTGCAATGACATGTGTCACCCCTAGTCCCAGTCAGGATATCGTCCACGACGTCCGCGTGGGTAGAGCTGTGACAACCTGTACCCAGTCAGGACATGGTCCACAACGTCCGCGTGGGTCAGCATGCAATAATACAAGGATGGTGCATGCCCCAAACATATAAAGCACTCTGATGCAATGACATGTGCCACCCCCTAGTCCCAGTCAGGATCGTCCACAACGTCCGCGTGGGTAGAGCTGTGACAACCTGTACCCAGTCAGGACATCGTCCACAACGTCCGCGTGGGTCAGCATGCAATAATGCAGAGATGGTGTATGATAGATACACATGCCTTCCTCACTAATCTCCTTAATATACTAAGTCTCAGCCTGAATTCCTATAACAGGAAATGCTGGTGACATACAAGGTATACTGGCCGAAATCCACAGATCCCTCATGTCAAATGTAAGAGATACATCACGATATCTAAGAATACGTATAGATATGACAAAATCCGAGACTGTATAGAACTAACTGCATAATAACACAGGGATAAAACAGCAAGTATCCAGAACGGCATAATAAACAGGGATAGCGTCTAATCTTACTGCTATCTATAACAGTCTAAGCATAGCAAAATGACAATATCAGATAGATAAGTCAAAGGGTACCCGCCTCAAAAGAGATGATCGTATCAAATAAGAACCTCCCGTCCCGAAGTCCGAAAGCAAGTCAGTGCCCTGTAGCAAAGGCATAGTTTTTAGCTACTATAACAAATGATAACTAGCTAAACATAACCACAACCCTAATAAAATTCATCCTAAAGAAATGATCACTAATTAGTCTAAGTTAGTGATCCTTTGCCGATTAGTCCGAGTCATGGTTCAATTTAAATTTTACACAAACTAAAAACCAAGTGATCACCTTTCGTTCGTAGTTAGGTATACTCCTCAATTACAAATCCACAATATAATCCCTTACTTACAATACCATCACCTGTAAACCGATTCAACTTTGCTAACTTGAATCAACCACCCACTTCTTGGTGCTCACGATAGGTTATCACAAGCCAAAGAACTAAGCTAAACACTTACCCAATTACAACCCAAGCTACAACAAATACAATCTCCACATAAGGTTTTACAATCAACACTACAATTCCAATCCAACACACTCAACCACCTGTTGATTAAAATAACAAGAACACTAAACCCAAATCTAACAAGTATTCCCTTGACACAAATTTCACAAATCCTTTAATTACTATCAATACCTTGAAACAAAAGGGTCCAAAAGCTCACGGCAATGTAGGGAAACCTAAGGAGAACATCTAAAGCTGCATCCCCATTTTATCAACAACTAATCACACCAATCAAAACAAACAACATCAATACTAAATAAAGACCAAATCAACCAGATCACAGCAACAATCCAAGACACTAAATCAGAACAAAATATCAGAACCATTTAAACACCATAACCTTATCTAATTCTCAATCCAAATTTATAGTCTGATCTAAAACATCAACAAGGCCCCATTACTGATCCAAGGCAACAATACTCTACATCTAACAAATTTTCTAATCCAACATGCCACACCCAAGATCCAATAGATAGAAAACCATAACATAATGTTCTTACCTACCGATGGAGTTCTGTGATTGACCACAACACCAAGCTCTACCGAGATCAGTGGAGAGTCATGGCCAAGGCTGGGGAAGGCACGGCACTCGGCAGAGGAAGGGAAGGGTCACCCTAATTGCGGCCGGAGCAATATTGCAACCACACCGTCGGTTGCTCACGATCTGGGCTACACCAATGGTCGGCGACGTGGGTCGCTCCAGGGAGGGCAGCGCTCTGTGGTTCCTTCGCGTGCGACGAAGAGGGGATGGAACGGGGGGACAGTCGACGCGAGGGATATAGGGCTGCGGCTAGGGTACGCAATGAGAGGAGGAAGGAAAGCCCTCTGCTTGAATCGAGCGGTAAGGGAACCAATCGCCGTCGCCAGTGGCTTCTCCTGCGGCTAGGTCACGCGAAAGGGCAAAGAGGAAGTAGCGGCGTAGCATGTGGCGGCGGCGACGACGACGGCTAGGGCACGGGCGAGGGGAAGAGTCCGCGGCTTTTGCTGCGGCTTCGCGAGAGGGGAAGAAGAAATAAGAGATGGTTTTCTGTCGATTAAAAACCTAGGTCAGCTTTTAATCAACTATATATATATATATATATATATTAAGTTTCTCCAATAAATAGGATAACCTAATTATATTGTTTTCTTTATCCGATTTATCCTCATAAATTCCACCAAGGGTTCAGAAAAATTTCTGAAAATTTTCCATCATATACTACAAGGTTATTTCTTGATTTAAATTTTAAAATTACTTGTCGTATTTTACATGCTATGTTCAATGGAGTGACAAAATTCTTGTGGTCCATTCCAAATAGTTGGGATAAGACATGAAAATCTATGCTAGGTATTTTGTAGAACTTGCTTCTTGAGGTAGTTAAAGCACATGTTTCTATATGCTTTATGCTGAAGTATGTTAGTTCTAGCATACTCTAAAGTCAAACTAGTTCCAAATTTATGTTCTGAATGAGTTGGACTAGTTATACAGATTTGTTTTTTTATCAATGATTTGGACAAACATTTGGTGGATGTTCAATCACCAAGACCTGTCTCTTGTAGATTGGTGTAGTTTGTGTGGCTGATATTATTAAGCATTAACATCAAGCACTTTTTTGGTGTCGTGTGACATTGATTGTGTATATACACTTGGTGAGTGTCATTAGTACTTGATGTTTAGGAAATTCATGATTCACTGTTGATTGGGGTTGTTCAGATATCTTTGCATTCATGAACAAAATGAACATCAAAGTACATAGCCTTAGGGGGCGCTTGGTATACATTTGGCAATGAGAATGATAATGGATTTTGATTGAGGGGTTTATGGGTTTAGTGATAACCTAGTGGGGGCTAGGTTATAAAATCAGGGGTATCATATCCATATTTTGATTCTGATTCCCGTATATCAAGCATCATAAATGGGAATGAAATCGATTTCATTCCTATTCCCGCCTTCTAAACTCGCTTACCAAACACTCCCTTATTCTTCATTAAAGAAGGATAGTGTATATGAATTTGTTGAATGATAATTGATAACTAGCATTATTTGATGAAAACTCGTAGTGTATCATGATAGATGATAATTAGCGGAGGGTCAAAGATGTGGATAGTAGACGTATGCAAGGTTTAAAATCTCGACCCGTGCCAAGGTTTCGGTCTTAGACCGAACGATACGGTTTCGGTATCGTATCGTGCCGTGCCGGTACAGTTTTGGTATTTATTTATTTATATATAGTAATTATTAGATAAATATGTTTATTGTGTATAATTTAAAAATAAATTGTATATTGATTTTATATAAGTTCTCAATTATTGAACAACTTAATATTGTTAAAAAGATAATTAAATATAATTTTCTTTAAAGAAATTACTCTATTAATAACTCGAATTAAAATTGTTACATTATAATATGTTATCTTAGTAATACGGATATATTAGAAGTGCACAAGAATATAAGGGGCCGTTTGGTTCAAGGGAATAAAGGTGGGGAATAGGAATGGGAATAAATGATTACCATAGTTAATGTTTGGGTTACAGTAATGGGAATACAAATTAGGGAATGAATCATTATAATTCAGTAATGACTCATTCCCGTGTCTCCCCCCTTCTATCAATTATTCCCTCATTTTAATCAATCAAAATTTTCACTTCATACCGAAAATAGCCTTGACCTATTTCTTTTCTAAACCGACTCCTCGTTTCTTTTCTACGCCGACTTCTCCCGCAGTCGCAACCCTCCTCCAAGCTCTCTACTACATCCTTCATCCGGCGGAGCTCGCAAGCCTCTTCCGTCGATCACAATCGCAACTCTCTCTTCTCTCCATCACCTTCGTCGATCGCAGCCACCGCACCTCCGTCAGCCGCACCCTTCTCCGGCGGCCAAAACTCTCCCTGTAAGTCCTCTTTAAAAAAAAAAAATCAACCCCTTCGAATTGTCTATGCAATCCAAGCTTTCTTTATAGCCCTTGCAGATTCCGTGTTTTTTTTTTTTCATTTTTTCGCCTAAAAGATTCTGTGTTTTCTTTAGGCAGATTATGGCTGTGTTTTGTGTTTTCATTTTTTCCCCCTTTAGATAAATTCTATGTGCTTTCTTGTATCCCTTCGAATTGTTATCAGTAAAGGTTCAAGAGGCATACTGTTTTGTTTTTTGCAACACGTTTAGAGACATACATTATCAGTAAAGGTTCAAGAGACATACATTTTTTCCCCCTTTAGATAAATTCTATGTGCTTTTGTTTTCCCCCCTTAGATAAATTCTATTAGATGAATGCAAACTTAAAAATATGATTATTATTTTTTGCCCCCGTATGATTATTTTTTGCTTTTTTGTTTTCCCCCCGTATTCTATGTGCTTTTGTTTTCCCCCCCCGTATGATTATTATTTTTTGCTTTTTTGTTGTAGAAAAATATGGCACGATCTCCATTTAATAGTAGAAGTCGGAATTTAATATGCACCTTGTGGGTTACACATGTTGTGATTATGGCTGTCTTGGTTCTCATATTCTATCAACATTCGTATCGGATATATCGACGCACTAAAATTTGCAGGATAAAAAATAAGGAAGAAAAATGAATTAAGCGAATGCAATGGATATTTAGCCTTACAAAAGAGAATGATGCATTTTGTATTAGTGAACTCCGTATGGATAGGAGAACCTTTGCAATATTATGTGATATGGTAAGAGACATTGGGGGATTAAAAGACACAAGAAATGCATCTGTTGATGAAATTGTGGCTTTTTTTATCTATGTTCTGGCACATCATAAGAAAAACAGAACAATTAGTCTTCTTTTTCGTCGAAGTCAAGAGACTGTGAGTCGTCACTTTAATCTTTGCCTTCATGCAATTTTAAAGCTTCATCGCATATTACTTAAAACACCAGAACCTATACCAGAAGACTGTGGAGACGACAAATGGAAACCATTTAAGGTAATAACATATGACAAATATTTAATAACATGTTAGGGTCATTATGTTTTAGTAGTATTTCTTATTAATTCATTTGAATATTAAAGGGTTGCTTGGGCGCATTAGACGGTACTTTCATTCCGGTGACACCTCCTAAAGAAGAAAAACAACGCTATCGCACAAGGAAGGGAGGTATAGCGACAAATGTGTTGGGAGTATGTTCCCCAAATATGCAATTTATATATGTGTTACCTGGATGGGAAGGTTCTGCTCATGATGGTCGTGTTCTTCGTGATGCCATTAGTAGACCTACTGGGCTTAAAGTTCCTCAAGGTATATAAAAAAAATATGAATTAACCAACGAACCCTAATTTTAAATTTCGCAAATAAGTTGTTTATTGTAGTCTTACTTTTTTTGTTTTATTGTCGAAGGTTGTTACTACTTGGTGGATGCTGGTTATTGCAATTCTTCTGGATTTCTTGCACCTTATCGTGGGCATAGGTATCATCTTAATGAGTTTGATGGTCATCGACCTGAGACTCCAGAAGAATATTTTAATATGAAGCACTCTAGAGCAAGAAATGTAATCGAGAGGTGTTTTGGTTTATTGAAGGGGCGTTGGAAAATTCTAGCATCCCCTTCTTTTTTCCCAATACAAACCCAAGTGCGTGTTATTATTTCCTGTTGTCTACTTCATAATCTAATTCGTAAATTTATGAGTAAAGATCCTCAGGAAGCTATAGAGGCTGATGAAGAGAGCGAAGATGAGGAAAGTGATGATGATGATGAAGTGGAATACATACGAACAATTGCCCCAACTGATCAGTGGAATGCGTTCAGGAATAATATGGCAAATGAAATGTTTAATAATTGGAGAAATGGAGTTTTTGAGATGGAATGACTACTGCATATGTTTGTCCTTTTGTTGTATTTTGATTAGAACAATTTTTATGTAATGTAGGATTTTGTATGACTCTGCTAGCTGCCTTATGTATTGCCTACCTTTTTTCAATTAGAACAATTTTTATGTAATGTAGGATTTTGTATGACTCTGCTAGCTGTCTTATGTATTGCCTAACTTTTTTCAATATTATTTCATATTTATATTTTTGAGTTGTTATATTATGTGTATAATTACATTATTATGCTTTCAGAATTTATATTTTTTGAATCACAGATTGATGAATAACAGTACAATGGATGATCATAACCAAGAGACAAATGATGTGGAATATGGAAGAGGCAAGAATAAGCGATTTTGGACTGAGGAGGAAAGCTGGGTCTTAGTTAAATGTTTACAAGATATAGCCACTGACCCTCTTTGGAAAGTAGATAGTGGTTTTAAGAATAATTATATGAATGAGATAAAAAGGTTGATGGTGCAAAAGTTACCCCAGTTGTCAATCGAAGTGAAGCACATTGACTCTAGGATCAAGTTTTTGAAGGGAAGGTACCATGCTATTAATGAAATGTGCAAGCAGAGTGGTTGTTCTTGGAATGATGTTGAAAAAAAAATTGCATGTGAATTTACATGGTATACTGAATGGATTAAGGTATGTCAATTCAAGTGTTTTATTGTCTGGTAGATGTATATTTTGATTACTTCGATAATGAGTAGAATGAATACATATTTTATAGATTATGATTTGTTATTATATTTTTCTCTTGTTGTATAATGGAATACCACGCTATTTTTTTTTACAGACCCACAAAGATGCTAAGCGCTTGTATAATATCTCATTCCCTTATTTTACGGATTTGGATATTGTGTATGGCAAGGATCGAGCAACGGGGGATGTGGCTGAAGATCCACTTGCTGCTGAGCAGAATTTAGAAAATGTTGATGTTACTTTGCCTGTGATAGACGAGAGTGATTCCAACACTGAAATTGAATTTTTATCTAGCATGGAGTCACTGCCATCTAATTCTTCCAATTCACGTGCTTCCAAAAAAAAAATCCCTCATCAAGATCATAAAACTTCAAAGAAGACCAAGTTTGCACATGTGAAGAATGCTGAAACTGAGCATAAGGAATTTAATGATGAAATCCGGGGTTTTATGAAGAGTCTTGATGCTCACCTTGGCACAATGTCAACTTGGATGCAAGGTACAACATCAAGAATGGCACAAGTTCTTGAACTGCTAGAAAAACATGGGTTTAGTGGTTCAGATAAGTACAAGGCTTCTAAAGCAATATGTCAAGATCCTTTGAATGTGGACTTGTTATTCAATTTAGATTCCGCTGAAGTGAGGGAATATGTGCTCACTTTTATCTAACGATAGTCTATTAAGATCCTGATTTTGGAATTGTCATCTTCAACTATCGAAGCTACTGTTTTTCTTTTTGGGTAGAATTACATTATTATGGGATACTATTTTTGGAATTATCATTTCAACTAACATATGATATTGTTCTCTATTCTTGGAATTGTCTTACGAATTTTGGCAATTTATGTTTTGTCAATCTTTACTGAGTTGGAAATTTACTGTTTTGTCAATCTTTACTGAGTTGCCAGGATAACCAAACGATGTCGAGCTGTTATCAAGAGACTCCGGCACAAGAATGTCCTTCTTGCCGTCCAAATACAAGCAAACCACTGCACAGTCGTCCATTTTTGAAGTTGGGTATTTGAGCTTCCATTCTCGAGCGGTAGCTTCAACAAGGACCTTTCCAGCAGATGACCGAGTTGGAGATGATGAGATTATTTCAACAACCTCTTCATTGCTGAGTACATCCCAGACCTGCAGCATCAATTGTATAACACTGCCTCACCCATGAAAGTTTAACCATAACGTGAAGAAAAGTTGGACAAAGGAGTTATTTCTCTTCCACAGTAAAGAGCAGGTCACCCAAAAGTTAAGCAAACAGGCAAAAAAATAGCCCCAGCTCACAGCTGAACTCACGAATGGGATGTTCTCTTTTGTGCCATTGCTTTTGTAATGGGGATACTGCTTGGTAGGGTGTCTCATTTAAACAATAACATGTATAACGCCAACAGATGTATATCAGCCTTAGTCACCCAAACTACCAAACAATATAAGATAATGACAGTCACCGTGTGGAAACAATGCGGTCAGAACTCAGGAGCATGGTCCAGGCTCCTGCTTAGTGCCGACACAAGTGTTTTGCATAGTTTTGCAATTTTTCCTTAGCAGGGAAGTAATGAATTGACTAAAATTGACTAAATTTTTAAATTTTGTTATTTAAAAAGTAGAGAAATTTTTTTTTATTTTTTTAATGCATTAATAAAAGGGTAAAATTGGAAATTTATTTGATTCCCATTACTAAAGTTGAACTGAGCCAAACATCATCAATGATGTTAATTTTCATTTCAGGATTTGAACCAAACACCATCAATGCAATCACGATTCCCATTACCATTGACCCCTTAATGAATACCATTACCATTCCGATTAATAAATTTGAACCAAACGCCCCCTTAGTTATTTTGTTGTAGACTCTATAAGCTCTACTTGTTGTAGAGTACCCTAAAAAGATACCTGGGTTTGACTTGGATTGGAATTTTCCAAGATAGTCTTTGGTATTAAGAATATGGACTTTGCATCCAAAGACTCTTAGATAGTGTAGGTTTGGAAGTCTATGGTAGTAAAGTTCATAGGGTGTTTTATTTAACCTTTTATTAAGCAGAATCCTATTTTGGATATAGCAAGCTGTGCTAATTGCTTCTGCCCAGTAGTGGTTAGGTAGGTCAAATTCATTGAGCATAGCCCTAGCAGCTTCCTGTAAGGTTCTATTCTTTCTTTCTACTATGCCATTTTGTTGGGGGGTTCTAGGACACGAAAATTCGTGTTTATATCCATTTACTTTACAGAATTCTTCGAATCTTTGATTCTCGAATTCTCCCCCGTGGTCAGACCTAAGTCTTTTGATTTTGGTATCATTTTAATTTTCAATCAATTTACAAAAGTTGTTAAATAGGTTCAGGGTTTCATCTTTGGTCTTTAGAAACCTGACCCAAGTGAACCTAGAGTAGTCATCAATTATCACTAAGCAGTATCGGTTTCCACTTAGTGACTTGGCTCCATGTGAATCAAATAGGTCAAGGTGTAGGAGCTCAAGTGTGGTTTGGGTTTGATCAGATTGGATCAATTTGTGACTAGACTTGGTTTGTTTGCCTTGATTACAGGATTCACATATTAGGTTTTCATTATTCTTAATTTTAGGGACACCTTTGATTAAGCCAAGTTGGGTAATTTTTGAGATAGTTCTTAGATTGCAATGACCTAATCTCCTATGCCAGAGTTTTGATTGTTCTAATTGTGTTAACATGCATTTGGGTATAAGGGGAAGACTTATAGTATATACATTATTTTTCCTAGTGCCCTTAAGTATGATTTCTGAGTCTTGTGTATTTCTAATCAGGCAGTTAGAATTGTTGAAGGTAACTAAATAACCAGAGTCACATAACTGACTTATGCTAAGTAGGTTAAAACTAAAGTCTTCAACCAATAGAACTTTCTTAATAATGAAATTAGATTTAAGTTCAATATTACCTGACCCAATTACCTTGAGTGTAGCATTATTTCCAAATGCCACTGAGCCCAGGTTTTTGAACTTGAGTTTGGTGAACTTCAATTTGTCTCCAGTCATGTGTCTGGAGCATCCGCTATCTAACATCCATTGGTCCAAATCTTTATGTTCCTACACATAAAGGATTTTCGGTGATTTGGATCTAATTTGAGTTGGGATAGCTTAAATTGAGTTTCACTTCCTAGTCTGTCTCACCCCAGTCTAGGGTTTTTAAACACGTTAACCTTAAGGTTTTTGTGAGACAGGTTTGAGGGTAAAAATTAATTTTGAAAAGGAATTTTAATTTATTTTGAAAATGTTATTTTAGTTTTGAAAACAGATTTGAAAACAAATAAGTTTAGAAATTTTGAAAAATAGATTAAGTGTTTTTTGAAAAAGAAATACGTTTTGAAAACAGATTAGAATCTATAATTATTTGAAATTTGAGTTAGATTCGAATTTGACAAAAGATAATTTGAATTTGAATTTCAGAAATTGGCTTCCAGGTCTTGGCGAGGCACAAGGCCTTCTTTGGCCGTAGCCTTATGGGATCATCCACCCTTTCCTTGACAAAGCCTTTTAATGAAATTTCATTTTCAAATTAAATTAGGTCATTTTCTGGTCTAACTAGCTTGGGTCTTGGATCGGTAGCTTCGGCTGGTTTCACCAGTCTAAAGAGACCAAGTAGACTTAACCTTATTAGAGTTGGTTTCCCCAACGTACTATCATCTCACCTCCTCCCAATACTATGTTTTCAAGTTTCAAGTAATCTAGTCCTTAAATCTAAGTATTCCATAAATCTAAGCATGGCAATTTGCAAAAATTAAATAAACAAACAATCAATCAATTAAAAAAAATTATCTAATTATAAAAATTGTTTTGATTTTGGCTCCCCCTGGACTAAAGCCTCTGTATGGGTTAGGCAAGATGTGAATCTTGTCCTTGGGGATCCAAAATTGATTTGAACCAGTTGGTTTAGTCAGGCACCGTTTTGGCACCCATGCCTGAACCTTAGGTCTTGACTAGTTCAGTACAGCAAAGTAAGATCTTTGCCGAGATTTGGTTCTATAGCCAAGTCCGGATCGGTTTAGAACAGACTTCTGTTTTCCCAGAATCAGATCAAGATTCTTGGAACCAGAAGTGAATCGTTCTAAAGCTGTTCTTAAGTCCTTAACTTGAGTTTTCAGGGAGGAATTCTCTGATTCAAGTTTTTCAACTTGATCAGGGGTTCCTTCCTGAAGTTTCTCAGTTAAGGATTTAGAATCAGCTCCCTCTTTCAGGAGTTTTACTTCCTGTCTGAGGGACTCGATTCAGAGTTTGGCTTTCGCCAAATCTCGGGATAGATAGGAAATAAGCGAATTCAATTGTAATTTCGAAAAACCCGTTACCCTTATTTCGTCGTCGTCGGAAAATGTCAGCTTGCCGTCGTCCCGGTCTGAGTCTGAGTCAGTCTCGATTTGATCCGAAGCGGTCAGGGCTAGAAGATTGGACTGGGGTGCTTCTTCTTCTTCTTCTTCTGAGGAAGACTCGTCCCAGGTTGCTTGGAGTGCCTTCTTCTTTCTGGTCTTTTTGGACTCCTTTAGACTTGGACACTCAGTCTTGTAGTGGCCCTTCTTCTTGCATTCGTAGCAGGTTACGTTGGACTTGTGTTTGTCAGTTGCTGGTTCAGCTGGTTCATCCTTTCTTCGGCTTGTTCTCCGTGTGTTGGTTTGGTTCTTCAACTTTTTGTAGTAGCTTCGAGCTAGCCGGACCAGTTCAGATTGATCTTCTTCTTGATCTTCTGTTTCTGAATCTGAGGTAGACTCGGGTTCAACTTGAGTTTTCTTCTTAGTCATTCTTCCTGTTTTCCCTGCAAAGAAAGCTATACTTTTCTCGGCCAAATTGCAGTTAGTTTGTTCATGCAGTTCAAGTTCAGAGAATAACTCATCTAACTTAATTTTTGAAAGATCTCTAGAGACCTTGTATGCATCTACCATAGATGCCCACAAGGTGGTCCTAGGGAACGCGTTTAGGGCATACCTTATAAGATCACGGTTTTGAACCTGGTGACCTATTGCGTGAAGACCGTTCATCAATTCCTGGATTCTGGCATGGAGCTGGGCTGCTGTCTCGTTATCTGCCATTTTGATAGTGAAGAGCTTGTTCAGTAGCAGGTCCCGTTTGCTGATCCTTGTATCTGAAGTTCCTTCGTGGAGCTCGATCAGTTTAGCCCATAGCTCCTTGCCACTGTTGAATGGGCCTACGCGGTTCAGCTCCTCTTTTGTCAGTCCGCATTGAAGAGTCTGAGTTGCCTTGGCGTCAGCTTCAATTTTGCGTTTGAGGGCAGTGTCCCACTCTGAGTAGTTTTGTGGTACGCCATCAGCATTTGTGGGAATCATCAGTCCAGACTGGATGATTATCCACATATCCACCTGGGTTTTCAAGTGGACCTCCATTCGACTTTTCCAGTAAGGAAAGTCTTCTCCACTGAAAAGTGGAGGTCTGGCGGTGCTAAAGCCTTCTTGGATGGCCATTTGTTCTGAAATTAAAAAAACAAGAATATTCCAAGACTTGGTCTTGGATTAGTAGTGCGGGAAGAAAAGAAATAAAAATAATTTCAAGGGGTGTTGCACTAACCTTGAAAGAAAAATTCGAACGAAAATTTAAAAAAAATTGAGAGAGAAAAACGAAAGAAATCCGAAAAATTTTCAAACTGGTGGTTGAACCAAGTTTGAATTCCCCGCTCTGATACCACTTGTTGGATCGAGAAATGCGAGAGAGGGGGGGTGAATGTCGCAATTCGTTCGGATTTAAAAAGAGTAAGTGCGCAGCAGAATAAAATAGAGCAAAAACAACGCTAACACGGTCGTTTTACTTGGTTCGGAGCCTGGGTCGACTCCTACTCCAAGGCCCACGGTCGTTGACCGTTTTCTGCGGGCAATTCTATAAGTTCGTAAAAATTTACAGGAAAGATAATAACAAGAACAGTTTAGTAAACTTTAAATACAGCTCTTCGTTACCGACGTCCGGTGTAGATTGAAGTTTCGGAGCAGCGGGACGTCGTCAGCTCGAGTTGGAAGATTTCTGGAGCGTGTCGCGGAAGCAGAAGAGCGCAGAAGTGTCGCAGTGATTGATTATTTGAAGAAGGAGGTCGAGGGCCCTTTATATAGGGCCTTGGGGGCGCCCTGGTCGACGGGGGCGCCCCCCCACGTGGCAGCAGATCCGGTTGTTGCTCGGTCGCCGTCTGATCCACTTATCCTCGGGATCCGGTTTGACCGGGGCGCCCGGATGACTCGGGGCGCCCGCATTGACCGGTCAAAGCCTTATCTGCGGCGCTGAGCTCTCCTCGGTAAGTCTGGCTGGGGGGCGCCCTGGGGCGTGTAGCGCAGACGCGGCTGAGTTGGTTCGCTATGGGGGCGCCCGGGACAGCGGGGGCGCCCTGGGTATGTACTGTCAAAGTCTTTCTTGTCTTGTTGTGTTTTGTGTTCACCATGGGGGCGCCCGGGACACTCCGGGCGCCCTGGTCAGCGGTTGCCTCATCCTTTGAGGCATTCTGAGCTGCAGGACACTCGTTCCTTAGGTCCTGCATCCAGGGTTAGTCCAAAACACAATAAAAAATAAAATAATAGGTTATACAGCCTTAGCTGTCTTGGTTCTGACTTTGGTCTCCAAAATGGAGCCCTAGGTCGAACCGACGCCTAATGTTCCCTCAAGGGGAACGCGTCCTCACCTACTCCTCTCGGGGAGAATTTTACCTGGTGCCAACCGGCTCCTCCAGTTGGACTTTTGCCCAGCAGTCCTTCGCCAGGTCTTGAGGGTACCAAGCTGCCTTCGCTTGGTGCCTAGCAGCCCTTCGCTAGGTCTTTTCTTCTGGCAGTCCTTCGCCAGTGCCTAGCATTCCTTCGCTAGGGCTTTGTCCATTCTGGCAGTCCTTCGCCAGTGCCTAGCATTCCTTCGCTAGGGCTTTGTCCATTCTGGCAGTCCTTCGCCAGTGCCTAGCATTCCTTCGCTAGGGCTTTTCCTGTACACTCAAGAACCTTGTTAGACACCAATTAACCCTTAACTTTTGAACCCTTTTGCCAATATCAAAACACAGGTTTGACTTGGGTGCATTCTGCACAACAGTTAGGCTTTNAAAACTTTTCGAATTTATGGAGAGAGCAATTTGCACAGCGGAAAGAAATTAAGACACGCGAACACATTATTTTTTACTTGGTTCGGAGCCTAGGTCGACTCCTACTCCAAGGCCCACGATCGTTGATCATTTACTTTGGGCAATTCTATATGAACGCAAAATCAGTTTACAGAAAGAGATTTACAAGTATAGCACTATAAACTTTTAATAGAAAATTTCTTCTGTTACCGACGTCCGGTTGTGGGTTGACTTTCCGGAGCAGCAGGACGTCGTCGCTCGAGTTGGGCAGTTTCTGGGACAAGGCGTGAGCACAGAAGAGCGTGGAAGCTTTGGTACGAAGTTGATATCGAAGGCTTGGGCGTTGGGTGTTATTTATAGCACCCAGGGGCGCCCTGGACGTCGGGGGCGCCCTACCACGTGTCAGCCGATCCAGATTTAGCTCGGTCAACAGTTATCCCATCCGAATAGGGATAAGTTTGACTCTGGGAGCCCCTTGGTCGTAGAGGGCGCCTTGGCTGACTTCTTCCACGCAGAAATCTCGGCTCTGGATATAGCTGAAGCTTCGCTGTCTTGGGTGCGGAGGCGCCCTGGCTGCTGAGGGCGCCTTGGCTAGCGAAGGCGCCTTCGCTGCTGAGGGCGCCTTGCCCAGTAAGCAGCTGAAGCCCTTTTTGCTTCGCTTGGTTCTGGTTCACCTTGAGGGCGCCCTGGACACTCAGGGCGCCTTGCTCAGCTGCTGCCTCACTCCTTTGAGGCTCTCTGAGTTGCAGACACACGTTCCTTCGGTCCTGCATCAAGGGTTAGTCCAAAACACAATAAAACTATTAATTATTATTTTATACAGCCTTAGCTGTCTTGGTTCTGACTTTGGTCTCCAAAATGGAGCCCTAGGTCGAACCGACGCCTACTGTTCCCTCGACGGGGAACGCGTCCTCACCTACTCCTCTCGGGAGAATTTACCTGATGCCAACCGCTCCTTTGGTTGGACTTTTGCCTGGCGGTCCTTTTCCAGGGCTTGGATGCCGAGCTGTCCTTCGCCCGGTGCCTAGCAGTCCTTCGCTAGGGCTTTTTACCCTGGCATTCCTTCGCCAGGTGCCTAGCATTCCTTCGCTAGGGCTTTTGACTCTGGCATTCCTTCGCCAGTGCCTAGTAGTCCTTCGCTAGGGCTTTTCCTGTATACTAGAGTAACTTGTTAGACAACAAGTAAGACTTAACTTTTGACCTTTGTTGCCATTATTAAAACATAGGTTTGACTTTGGTGCATTCTGCACCAACACTATTGCCTCAAACAACACTAATCCATGGCATCCAACGAGAGAATTATCGATTTATGAAAAATGGCTCAGCAGGCTGAAATCAGGCGTGCCAGTCGACTGCACTCTGGGGCAGTCGACTGATACTCTATCAGTTGCAGATTTCATCTTTTCTGCCGAATTTCAGAAACTTCTAATAAATTCCAAAAAATTTCAAAAATTATAAAAATTTACAGGCATGTTTGAAATAATATACTCTATCAAGAAAAAATATCAGTCCAGATAAAATTTCATGTATGCTTGACTTTTGACTAAAGTTCAAATTTGTTGAAAACCACTAAGAAAGTATCAACATTTCAACCTAGTTTTGCAATCAAATATCTTTTAAGCTTATGGCAAAACATATAAGACATGAAATGGTTTTCAAATGTTTAAAATATTCAATCATGATCTTTGGGCAAAGTGTCCATTAATTAAACACTTGCTTTTCCCATGGTTGGTCTAGTTTTGATAATTTGATACTTTTTAATGACCCAACATTATGCCACAAGCACAAGTGAATCAATTGTATCATCCTAATGGATCAAGCACACTTTTCCCAATCTATTACCATAAGGTTCATCCTACACCTCTACAAAACACATTCCAAGGCCTCTTCTTAAGGATGTAAACTCCGATTCGGGAAAAGTCTTGGTAAAAATGTCGGCAAGGTTTGACTTGGACTCAACATAGTGTAATTCTATGTCTCCCCTTGCCACATGGTCTCTAATGAAGTGATGCTTCACTTCAATGTGTTTTGTTCTAGAATGGTGAACCGGATTCTTAGTCAAATTGATTGTACTTACATTATCACACAAGACTTTAACCTTGGAATAATTTAACTCATAATCTTCTAATGTGTGCATGATCCAAAGTAGTTGGGAAACACACCCACCCATTACCATATATTCGGCTTCCGTTGTTGATAGGGCAATACATGGTTGTTTCCTATTACTCCAACTAACTAAGGAAGACTCAAGGAATTGACACCCTCCACTAGTACTCTTCCTATCTAGCTTACATCCCGCATAGTCCGAGTCGGTGTATCCAATAATATCAACATTGAGAGTTCTAGGATACCAAAGTCTGACATTGAGGGTACCTTTAACATACCTTAAGATCCTCTTCACCACTACCAAATGGGGCTCTTTGGCACATAATTGGTATCTTGCACACATACCTACCGCAAAAAGTATAACGGGTCTACTAGCGGTTAGGTACAATAAGCTCCCAATCATGCTCCTATATTGCTTTGAGTCTACCATTTTCCCTTCACTATCACTATCCATTTTCACATTGGTTCCTATAGGGGTAGATGCTACCTTAGCATTTTCAAGTCCAAATTTCTTTAGCATTTCCCTAGCATATTTAGTTTGAAATACATGTGTCCCTTCATTTGTTTGCTTAACATGAAGTCCTAAAAAGAAAGTTAACTCTCCTACAAGACTCATCTCAAATTCTTCTTCCATACATTTGATGAATTCTTGTAGGAAGTCATTATTTGTGGACCCAAAGATGATATCATCTACATAAACTTGGGCCACAAATATGTCCTTATCCTTAGATTTTAGGAACAAAGTAGGGTCAATTGTTCCTCTCCCAAACCCCTTAGACACTAGAAATAAAGAAAGTCTTTCATACCAAGCCCGGGGAGCTTGTTTCAACCCATATAAGATTTTTCTCAATTTGTAAACGTGTCTTGGATAGGTAGGGTCTTCAAATCCGAGGGGTTGTTCTACATACACCTCTTCCTTAATGACCCCATTTAGGAAAGCCAACTTCACATCCATTTGGTGAAGTATGAAACCCATGTGAGCGGCATAGGCTAGTAGAATTCTAATGGACTCTAATCTAGCTACGGGGGCATAGGTCTCATCATAGTCTAGTCCCTCAACTTGGTTGAACCCCCTAGCTACCAATCTAGCCTTGTTCCTAGTAATCTTGCCTTGGTCATCTAGCTTGTTCCTAAAGACCCATCTAGTGGTTACAATGGTGCTATCATTGGGTCTAGGAACCAACTCCCAAACTTCACTTCTTTCGAATTGATTTAGCTCTTCTTGCATGGCTAAGACCCAATCTACATCACCTAATGCCTCATCAATAGACTTAGGTTCTAATTGAGAAAATAAGGCAATTTGACTAATTTGGTCTCTAAAATAGGACCTAGTCCTTACTCCTTGAGTGACATCACCCACTATTTGGTCAATAGGGTGATCTTGGTGATGTCTTAAGGGTCTAGGGATTATGGGTTTATTGACTACATGTTCCTCATCCTCTAGGGTACGTCTTCCTCCCCCTTGATCATTGCCTTCCAATGTAGGTCTTGGATTCTTTGGGCAAGGGGTTGGACTTCTTCGATATCCTTATCAATTGAGGCTTTCCTAGGGTAAGTATTTGTCGATTCATCAAAGTCAACATTAGAAGACTCCTCAATTACCTTGGTCCTTTTGTTGTAAACCCTATAACCCCTACTAGTGGATGAATAGCCAACTAAAATTCCCTCAACCGCTTTTGATTCAAATTTCCTTAGGTCATCCTTGGTATTTAAAATATAAACCTTACATCCAAAGACCCTAAAATAGTGGACTTGTGGAATTCTCCCATTCCACAACTCAAAAGGTGTTTTACCTAAGAACCTGTCTACCAAAACCCGGTTTTGAATATAACAGGCGGTATTAACCGCTTCGGTCCAAAAGTAGCTAAGAAGGGAGTATGCATTAAGCATAGTCCTATCAGCTTCTTGTAGGGCTCTGTTTCTCCTCTCTACTATCCCATTTTGTTGAGGAGTCCTTGGACATGAAAATTCATGCTTTACCCATTTTCTACACAGAATTATGAGAAACTTGAATTTTGGAACTCCCCACCGTGGTCACTCCTAATTCGGTTAATTTTGAGATGTTTTTTATTTTCTATCCTTTTACTGAACCCTATAAAAATTTCTAAGGTGTCGTCCTTATGTTTCATAAAGAAAACCCATATAAACCTAGAAAAATCGTCTACAATAACTAAACAATATTTACTCCCTACTAGTGAGGGAGTACTATGACAATCAAATAAGTCAATATATAAAAGTTCCAAAGGTAAAGTAGTGGTGGTTAGGGTTTTACCTTTGTGTGATGATTTTGATTGCTTACCCTCTTTGTATGCATCACACAATTTGGTCTTCTCATACTTGATCATAGGTAGCCCCTTCACCAACTCCTCCTTGGCCACTCTTGCAATGCTTCTCATGTTCACGTGCCCAAGTCTTCGGTGCCACAACCACCCTTCTTCTTCTTTAGACATGAAGCACTTTGGCAAATTGTTAGTAGCATAAGTAAGATCAAGATAATAAAGGTTGACCTCCCTATACCCTTCTAATATGACATTATTGGACTCAATTTGTTTAATTATGCACTTCCTAGCATGGAATTCAACCCTATAGCCCGCATCACATAACTGACTTACACTAAGTAAATTAAATTTCATGTCTTTAATTAAAAGTACCTTATGGATAGAAATTGTAGAAGATACCTCAATGGTGCCCCTACCAATTATTTTCAGTTTCTCACTATTTCCAAAGGAGACCGTCCCTTCTCTTAGGTAGCTAATAGTAGTGAACTTGCTCACATCTCCGGTCATATGTCTTGAGCACCCATTATCAACTATCCACATGGTTGAGGCTTCCTTCACCTTCATCTATACAACATGGAAAACACACTCTTTTGGTACCCAAATTTTTGATCCACAAGCATCATTTAAAAATTTCTTAGGTACCTGATAAGTGTCATTTTGTTGATCATTTCATATGCTTAAATCCGTATTTGACCCATATTTTACTTGTATAATTGTGGATTTACTCTAGGTTCTAGGATTTATACTCTTTTTGGACTAAATTACAAATTTTGATATAATTGAGTTGTTTTGTCACTAAATTTTTGATCAACTTTTGTAGGCTTGGAGGGATCATGAACCTAGGTCATGTTGGGTTAAATGTTGAGTCAAAGGTGGACTAGATCAAGTGATCAAGCGTCGACCCATTTGGACCGTCCGATGTAAGAACGGTTAGATCTAGACCATCTGAGAACTTTTGATCAATCCGAGCTGGGATTAAGGCTAATCAAGAGATCAGATCAAGATCTGAGAGTTTCAGCCCAATCGGAGATCATCTAGCCGTTGGATCATGATCAGAGGGATCTAGACCATCCATTCAAATATCAGCTTGATTTGAACCATCCGTGTCAGATCTAGCAGATCCGAGCTACCCCGAGGATGATCCTGACCTCTGATCAAGATCTGGAAATTTTGAATCAAATCGGACAAGGATCCACCGTTGGATGGAGTGGGATTAATCTGAGCCGTCCACTGTTTACCTACTTAAACTGCCTTCAGATTCAGAACAGGGGTCGCGTCTTCGCCATTTCCAATTTTCAGTTCTCGTTCTTCTTCGTTTCTTCTTCAATTCTTTAGCGATTGCTTCCATATGAAGGCGTGGCCAACTCGATCACAACCTTGGAGCAAGATTTGGATCATTGGGAGGAAGTTTCAGTGGCGATTTTAGCTCCAGATTGCACCATATGCAGTTTTTGAGCAGATCTGACATTGGAGTTAAATTTCCCAGCGATTTGCGAGTTAAGAGGTTCTTGACTTGCCCTTGCGTGACGAACAAGGTGGTCTTGATACATGGGAAGGATCGAGATTAGTTTTTAATGAAATTTCTTCTTGTTCGTAGCTGTAATTTCAATTCTGCTCTTAATCCTGTTTCTGCACTTGTATCAGCTGTGTTACTTTCAGTTTCTGAATTGCTTTTCCTTAATTAGGTTTTAATACTACAAGACAATCAGATAGGGTGTTTGTTTAGTTAACAATAGCTGCAATTTCAGTTCAATTCTAGTTTTAATGTGTGTGTATCAGTTTGTTCAATTGTGTATCAGTATTTGTTCTGCAGTTTGTCTTTGTTTCTGATTTCGTATCAGCTACTGCTGTCTTGTTTCTTAATAGTTTCTGCCTTAATTAGAGTCTAAATTCCGCACTCTTCTTAGCTAGGTTGTTGGTGTAATGAACACTTGCATTTGAATCAGTTTGTGTAGCTTCAATTCAGTTCTGAATTTACTCTCTAATTTGAATTTTTGTTCTCAGCTCAACCTGTTGCGTATCAGTCCTTATTCTGATTTCTGCATTTTGTTTCAGCAAGTTTAGTTCATTTATGAATTCCCATTGTAATTTGCTCCATCTTCATAGCACTTTGTATTCACTCTTGCATTTAATTTCAGCTTACAAACCATTCTATTTCAGCATTGTTCAGTTCAATAAATCTGAAATTGTGCCAAGTGACTATTAGTTTTTCTTAAGCTTTCCTGAATTTCAGTTGGTGATTTAAGTTTAGCTTGCAGTTGTTAACTTCAGCACTTACTTTGTTACCGTATTACTGCATTTGATTTTTCAGAATCTTCATCCTAAATTCTGCCTTCGATTCTACACTGAATATTAGTTTGAAATCTGAAATTTTGTGTTCAAGTCAATTGTTTGCATTTACTTGCTTTAGAAATCTGCATTTGATTTGTTATTTCACATCAGCTGTTCAAATTAGCATCTTTACATCAGTTTATAACCCCTGCATCTAGTTTCAGTTTCTGGCACAAGAATTTCATCTGCTTGGTATCAAGTTTGTTGGAATTTAGGCATTTTAATTCTGCAATCAGCCCATTTCTGCATTGCTTTATTCAATTCTGAATTCTTTCTTCATTCACGCATAGAACTTCAGTAATAGCTTGGTTCTCCAAGTGATGCAATTAGTTCCCTTCTGAGTTATCAGAGATTATAATTTCTGCATGTAGTAGCAAATTTGTTGGCATCTTGATTGTTTCATGTTGTGTATCAAGTTTTCATTGTTGCATTTGTACCAAGTTGATTTTCAACCATGAGAGATAATTCCTTACGTTCAGCACAGCTCATAGTGTACACTCACATTTGAGTTCAGCTTTGATTTCCAAATCTTGCTAAGCTGAATTGGTTGGTTAATTTTCCCACTAGTTGAGTCTTTAGATGCCTTTATTTGCTTAAATTCACTTAGTTAATTTTTCCTTCCTTTTCATTGCATTTTCTTGTCTATTTGAAACCAAACACCACATCTTATTCGAAACCACAAAAACACAAATGACACCTAAATACAAGCGCGAATCAAACAACGTCAACTAGCCCCGAGAAAAATATGACCTGTGGACCCTTTACTACGTTTTCACATTTTGATTGCAAAAAGGGTTTCCAGCACATTTATAAATATTCTAAATTCTGATGGATCTACATTCGTGACAATTTTAATTAGCTCATTTGGGTCCATCAGTACCCACGCCTTCTTGATGTTTCTCTTAGTCCCTTGTCTCCTAGATGCACTATTCCTACCCATAAGTGAGACAAAGGCCACTTCCTTGGTCTATGACCTATATCCTAATCCGGCCTTGTTATAAACGACTCTTTGACTGTTAATTATCATATCTAAGTTGCTAGAGCTCACTTGAAATTTCCTAAGTGTCTTTGTGAGGTCCTCTACCTTTTTTCTTAGTTCCTTATTTTCAATTTCAAAGCATGAATCATGTGATATACGAGAACAAGCATGCAAGTCTTCCTTAAGCTTTGTAGACTCTACTCTAAGAATGACAATTTCATCTTTTAGGTCCTTAATTTTCTTTCTAGCTTTAGCTAAATCCATGTTGGTACTAGAGATAATCTTAACCAAAGTAGAAGAGGGTAAGCTATATACCTCACTTACCGAAGCTTCTGACTCGGATGATGATGAAGATGAGCTGCTTCATCACTTCTTGAGCTTCTCTCATCATCTGATGACTCTGAAACTGCCATAAGCGCAAAGTGGGACACGTGCTCCTCTTCCTCCTTCGAGGATGATGGATCATCCTGTTGGGTCCGGGTGCATGTTCACAAGGATACGGGTTCGTAAATTTTAAAATATTTACGTGCAGCGGAAGAATTAGCATAAATAATTTCTCAAATTATTTTTAACCATGTATCTAGCATGCGACCTTATGATGTGTGGGCATGATCATAAATTAAAATTTTGCGGAAAAGTAAACTAATTTACTTTGTACCTCGCGTAACTCGAAGAAAGGGACGAGATCCAACCGTAGCGTCCCTTGGAAGCTCCGCCTCTATTCGCGTCCACGCCGAGTTCTCTTCGGGATGACTTCGCAAAGTCACGAGTTTTGTGCCGACGAGAACTACTAGATTCTCTAAAGGCACAACTAGAAGATCAAGTGAGAAGAAAGGAAACTAACCACCAAGTAACGGAATCAAAATTCCGGGAAAGGAAAGAAGGAGTCGCGATCCGTTTCTTCTTCTTCGGCACCTTCATGGCGGATGAAGCTCTCGGCCACCCTTGGGATGTGCGCCGGCCCTAGGAGGAGAGAGAGCCGACCCTAGAGAGAGAGAGGGGGGCCGACTCTAGAGAGAGAGAGAGTTAGAGAGAGAGAGGGAGCTACTAATCTCTTGATAACTCAATTGAGGAATTCAAGCCTAGCCTTGGTTCCTTTATATAGTAGCCTCTCCCTTGCCATGTCTCCCCTTTAACGGAATTAACGGAATAAATTTTTATAAGAAATTTATCTTATAAATTTTCTTATTAATTATTCCGTTATGCCAAGTTTTATTATAACTAATTTTATAATAAAATAAATACATCTCTCTTTTAATTATGGAATAAATTTTCATAAAATTTATTATATAAATTTTCTCATCATGGAAAAATCAATTCATAATTGATTTTATAGAATAAAAATAAACCATTTAAAGTTTATTTTAATCTCCATAAAAAGAATAAATTTATTATATAAATTTTTCTTTATCATGGAAAAATCAATTCATAATTGATTTTATAAAATAAAATAAACCAATCCATGGTTCATTTTAATTTCCATAAAAAGAATAAATTTATTATATAAATTTTTTTTATCATGGAAAAATCAATTCAAAATTGGTTTTATAAAAATAAATCATTTAAAGTTTATTTTGATTTCCATGAAAACAAATTTATTTATCCATAATTTTATAAAACAAATCGCGCTTGATTTATTTTATAATTTAAACCAAATTAATTGATTTTCTCTCCTAGTGGTGGCCGGCCAAACCAAAGAGGGTGGACACCCTCTTTGGCTGGCCACACCAAGCCAAGACCCTCACGAATTAAACTCATTTAATTCGCCCAATAAGCCTTCAAAAGACTTAGCCATTTTAAGCTTCCGTTGCGCCTCTGATTAATTCAGATTCGACTTATTTCTCTTGATTGGAAAATCCAATTTTCAACTCGTTTTAAATCCCTCGGATTATTCGTAGTACGTGTGACTAAATAGGCTTTCGATTTATGTTGGCCGTCTATAATTCATCAATTATAGAACGATCATGAGTGGCACCTAGTAGTACATCATGATCCCCAATTAATCGAAAGATCAACGGTTTACCTCAGAAATAATTCTGAAACCCTTTAGCAGCTCTAATGAATCGTGCCTCATTCCCTTCACCATCTTATACCCACTTGGTTCAGGACATGGTTTGTGTGTGTCAGTCCCCACTAGGCTGACTACGTCACACCTAGCCCAAGTAGTGTCTTTCTCGTCCTTTGGATTTCTAATTACTCTCATGTATTTAAGAGACTCATACTCTAAACATGATATGCTCTGGCCAGAGGCTTTGAGTAACAATCCGATGATAGACCTGGGTATACATCTCCTAGCAAAGAGTGGTGAATCCTTTGTAGGCTGTTCAAACATCTTCGGGAACTTCAGCTTATACCCAACCATCCTGGGTCCACACCTCCTTTGGAGATGCTTGCTTAAGATGTTAAAGTATAAGTCTCTATGACCAAGATGACTTGAACACCGCAAGTCAAAGGAGCATCGCACTTAAGCTGCGGTAAGAACTTCACTGACCTGTCTATGTATAGACTACCATGTGAAGCTTTACAGCTAGTCACTCCAATGAACTAGTTCCCTTAACTAGCATCCATGTTTATCTCCGGACATCCCAATGTCACCAGCCAGTGAGAATCAGCTGATTAGAGAATAACCCATGCTAGTCTCAACAGAATTGATAGTGTCTATTTTTATCAATTCATCGACTAGGGATATTTTCAATACTTCACAATTGCACATGTAGAGATAATCACTAGTTGTGATCCCATCACAAATTCTCTTGTGCTGCGAATTGTATTGCGGACATTCAGTAGATGAGTTTAAAGATCCCAATCAAATACACAAATATGTATACTCAAATAGTAAATTTTCATTTATTAAATAAATGTTTACAATCATAAGGCGATTGCCTTAGGACACTTCTCTCATATCACTAACAAACTCCCACTTGGCCTAATGCCAATCGCTACGGTATCCAATACCACAGGCTCTAACATGATCCTCAAACTTACTTTGAGGCAAGGCCTTAGTTAAAGGATCCACTAAATTCCTTTTGGGAATTTTCTCAATTTGTATATCATTCCTACTTATAATCTCTCTGATCAGATGATAGCGGCGAAGCACGTGTTTGGATCGCTGATGAGACCTTGGTTCCTTTGCTTGTGCAATAGCTCCATTGTTGTCGCAGTAAACCGACACTTCTTCATCAATGGTTGGAACCACACCAAGTTCGGAGACAAACTTCTTGATCCAGACTGCTTCCTTTGCTGCTTCCGAAGCTGCGATATATTCCGCTTCCGTGGTGGAATCCGCTACGGTGTCTTGTTTGGAACTCTTCCAACATATTGCACCTCCATTCAAAGTAAATACGTATCCAGACTGAGATTTGGAATCATCCTTATCTGTCTGGAAACTGACATCTGTATACCCACGTATTACCATATCTCCTTCTCCATATATTAGGAACACATCCTTAGTTCTTCTTAAGTACTTAAGGATTGTCTTGACAGCCGCCCAATGATCCATTCCTGGATCCGACTGGTATTTGCTGGTGACGCTCAAAGCATACGATACATCGGGCCTTGTACATAGCATAGCATACATGATAGATCCTATCGCGGATGCATAAGGAATCTTATTCATGCAAATCCTCTCGTCTTCTGTGCGCGGACACATAGACTTTGAAAGGTTGAACCCATGCCTGATGGGAAGGTAACCTTTCTTGGATTCCGACATGCTAAACCTTTTTAGCACTCGGTCTATATATGTAGACTGGTAAGACCAAGCAACCGTTTTGATCTATCTCTATAGATTCTAATCCCAAGGATATAGGTTGCTTCTCCCAGGTCTTTCATGGAGAAAGTTTTGGACAACCAAATTTTAACTGTTTGTAAGACTGATATATCGTTTCCTATAAGTAATATGTCATCGACATATAATACTAGGAATACGACTGCACTCCCACTAACCTTCTTATACACACAAGGTTCGTCAGGATTTTGTGAGAAATCAAACTCTTTGATTGTCTCATCAAAACGGATGTTCCAGCTCCTGGATGCTTGCTTCAGTCCATATATGGATCGTCGAAGCTTGCATACTTTGGTTTTATCAACCAATGTGAAACCTTCAGGTTGTATCATGTATACATCCTCAAGCAGGTTTCCATTAAGGAAAGCTATTTTCACATCCATTTGCCATATCTCATAATCATAATGAGCTGCTATGGCTAGGAGCATCCGAATAGATTTAAGCATAGCTACTAGCGTATAGGTTTCGTCATAATCAATTCCTTGTTTCTGACGATATTCTTTTGCCACTAATCTAGCCTTAAAGGTAACAACATTACCTTCCATGTCGGTTTTCTTCTTGAAAACCCACTTGCACCCTATGGGCTTAATCCCTTCAGGTGGGTTAACCAAGTCCCATACTTGATTTTCGTACATGGAATCCATTTCTGACTTCATGGCTTCAAGCCATTTGTCCCTTTCTGAATTTTTCAGAACATCTTCATAACTGATAGGTTCGTCATCGCTTATGAGTAACACGTCGTTCGATTCACTTATGAGAAATCCGTATCTCTCTGGAATATTGCGTGTCCTATCAGACCTACGAAGAGGTGGTGTAGTTTTAGGTTCAACTGATAGCTCATCATTATGAGTTATTGGTTGTGGGTCTAGACTAGGTGTCTCTGTAATGTCTATTGGAGTTTCTTGAACTTCATCAAGTTCAATGCCACTCCCACTGTTTTCTTGTACTTGAAATTCTTTTTCCAGAAATACAGCATGCCTTAAAACAAACACCTTTTGTTCCAAGGGATGATAGAATTGGTAACCCTTCGTTTCCTTAGGGTATCCAATAAATAGACATTTATCAGACTTAGCATCCAATTTGTCTGATACAGTCCGCTTCACATAAGCAGGACAACCCCATGTCTTAAGGTGAGTTAAGTGAGGTTTCTTACTATTCCATGTCTCATATGGAGTAGTAGAGACTATCTTGGTCGGGACTCTGTTTAGCAAGTAAACAGCTGTCTTAAGTGCATAACCCCAAAAGGATTTTGGAAGAGTTGCATGATTCATCATTGACCTAACCATGTCCATCAAGGTTCGGTTGCGCCTCTCAGATACACCATTATGCTGTGGTGTATACGGCGGAGTCCATTGGGACAATATCCCATTGTCCCTTAGATAATCTTGAAACTCTTGACTTAAGTATTCACCACCCGATCGGATCGAAGTATCTTAATACT
>JAGFNQ010000117.1:264730-314771 GCA_024364735.1 Boesenbergia rotunda
GTTATTCTCTAATCAGCTGATTCTCACTGGCTGGTGACATTGGGATGTCCGGAGATAAACATGAATGCTAGTTAAGGAACTAGTTCATTGGAGTGACTAGCTGTAAAACTTCATATGGTATCTACATAGATATGTCAATGAAGTTCTTACTGCAGCTTAGTGTGATGTTCCTTTGACTTGCGGTGTTCAAGTCATCTTGGTCATGGAGACTTATACTTTAACATCTTAAGCAAGTATCTCCAAGGAGGTGTGGACCAGGATGATTGGGTATAAGCCGAAGTGCTGAAGATGTTTGAACAGCCTACAAGGATTCACCACTCCTTGCGGGGAGATGTATACCCAAGGCCTATCGTCGGATTGTTACTCGAGCCTCTGGCCAGAGCATACATGTTCGAGTATGAATCTCTCAGAAACATGAGAGTAATTAGAATCCGTTGAACGAGAAGACATTACTTGGGCTAGGTGTGACGTAGTCAGCCTAGTGGGGACTGACACACATAGACCGTGTCCTGAACCAAGTGGGTTTAAGATGGTGAAGGGAATGGGGCACGATTCTTAAGCTGCTGAAGGGTTTCAGAATTATTTTGAGGTCAACCATTGATCTTTCGATTAATTGGGGTCATGATGTACTACTAGGTGTCACTCATGATCTTCTATAATTGGTTATTATAGACGGCCAACATAAATCGAAAGCCTATTTAGTCACACGCACTACGAGTGATCCGATGGATTTAAAACGAGTTGAAAATTGGATTTTCCGATCAAGAGAGATAAGTCGAATCTGAATTTTCAGAGACGCATCGGAAGCATAAAATGGCTAAGTCTTTTGAAGACTTATGGAGGAATTAAATGAGTTTAATTCGTGAGGGATGGCTTTGGTTTGGCCGGCCAAAGAGGGCCCACCTCTTTGTTTGGCCTGCCACAATAAAAGGGGAGAACCAATTTTTGGTTAAATTATAAAATAAACGAGCGTGGTTTGTTTTATGAAATTATGGATAAATTTATTGGTTATTTATAGAATAAACTGGATTGTTATTTTTATAAAAATATGATGATTTAATAAAGAAATTTATAGAAATTTATTCTTTTTATGAAATTAAAATGAATCCATGGATGGTTTATTTTATTTTATAAAATCAATTATGAATTGATTTTTCCATGATAAGAAAATTTAAGATAAATTTCTTGTAAAATTTATTCCATAATAAAAGGGGAGACATGGTTGTTTTTATTATAAATTAAGTTATAATAAAAACTTGGCGTTTCATAAGTAAGAAAAGTAATTTATTCATATAGAGAATTTGTTTATTATAATTAAGTTATAATAAAAAAAAAAAATATAGAAAATTTATAAGATTTCTTATGAAAATTATTCCGTTAAAAGAAGACTTGGCAATAAAGAGGCTACTATATAAAGGTGCAAAGGCAAGGCTTGGAATTCAATTCAAGTGATCAAGGATTCTTGTCTAGCCTCTCTTCCTCTCCTTCTCTCGCTCTCCCTCTTCTAGGGTCGGCTACCCTCTCCCTCTTCTAGGGCCGGCTGCCCTCACCTCCTTTGCTGTGAGCCACCTCCACCAAGAAGGTACCAAAGAAGAAGAAGAAGCGGGGCGCGACTCCTTCCTTCCTCCCGGAATCTTGATTCCGTTTTTCGTTTGGTGGTTAGTTTTCCATCTCTCTCTCTTGATATTCTTGTCGTGCCTTTGGAGAATTTAGTAGTTCTTGTTGGCACGAAACTTGTGGCTTTGCGAAGTCATCACGAAGAAAACTCGGTGTGGACGCGAATAGAGGCGGAGCTTCCAAGGGACGCTACGGTTGGATCTCCTCCCTTTCTACGAGTTACGCAAGGTATTGAGTAAATTAGTTTACTTTCTGTAAAATTTTAAATGTATGATCATGCCTCCATAACATAAGGTTGCATGCTAGATACGTGGTTAAAATAATTTGAGAAATTATTTATGCTAAACCTTCCGCTGGACGTAATTAAATTTTAAAATTACGAACCTGTATCCATGTCAACAAGCACCCAGTCCCAACAGTGGTATCAGAGCCGGTTAGTGTTCGACATAATCATATAATTGTTTTGCGGAAAACTTTGTCATGATCTCAATTTTGGAAAATTTTCCAATTATGGAAACTTTCTAATTATGATAAATTTTAGATTTAGGAATTTCAAAGTTTGGAAATTCTCATGAAATTTCGCAAACTTTTGAAATATCCTAATTTCTGAATTTTTATGATAATTGTGAAAACTTCCCATTTTTGGAAAGTTTCTAATTTTGGAAATTTTCTATTTTGGAAATTTTCCAATTTTGGAAATATGTAAGTTTTCTTTATACCAGAAACATACAATTATTCTGAAAATTTGTTATGAAATCTCACAATTTTGGGCACTTTCTTTCAAGAAAGCCTAGACAAATTTATGGATTATTAATTGACAATTAAATTTGAATTGGTTTTAAATTATTAACAAAATTTTTTATTTTGGATTGAGCCTCGGGGAGCCGTCCAATTTAATGTTAGTTGTTGTAATTTAATTTCTTATTTTGAATAAAATTATCATGTTTAATTTGGTTACACCTCGGGGAGCGGACCAAATTAGATTTACAAGAAATTCCTTTTTTTTGGGTATCTGAGCCTCGGGGAGCCACCCAAAGAAAATAATTTGTTGAAATTAATAAATCCATAAATAAAATATGTAATCAAATCTTGGAAATTTTGAGATGATTCTCAAACGATAATTTCCTTATTTGATTTAAGAGGTGATGCTCTTACATATTGTTGTCTCCAAAATTAATTAGGAAAATTATTTCCTATAGAGTTTTCTTAAATAAGATTTTCATGAAAATAATATGTGGTTGAATTAAGGGAATCTGTCTCTTAATTTAATAAGATTTGATTTAGAGAAATCAAAGTCTTAAACATATTATTTCCGAAATTGATTATGATAATTTAGGAAATTGTTTCCCAAAACAATTCCTTGAATAAAGTATGAAATTAGAATTAGGAAATCTGGTTCCTAATTCAATTAATGAGACTTGATAAATTAAGTCACATATATACTTTATTAAGGAAATCGTTAGTATATGACATAATTATATGTCATAAATGTGTTTAGAAAAGAAAGGATGAGACCCAAAACCCCTTACAAAATTCCATTAATATGGTTAGAACCGGAGTTTTGTTTCTCGTTTGAGTTGATGGGCACATCCATGCCCGGCTTGAACCTCAACATGTTCAAACTATAGAATTAGTTTATGATTAATATAGTTGGAGTCAGAGGTCAATCCTTAGTTTTGGTTGTTGGACACATCCAAGCCTGACTAAACGGTTGAATGAGCTCCAACCATATTAAAACTATTTCCTGATTAATGGGTCAGCCTTATGCTTGGAGCATCGATTTGTTGTGCCACAGCCAAGGTCGATGTAAAGAGAGGTGCAGTTGGGTGCTATGAATAATGTTGCATACTTGTTAATGAGTTAACAACCCAATGATTTATGCAAACATTCAATTAGTTGATAGCATAAAGTGATAGTTACATATATGTGATATGTAATCGGTATAATTACCTACCTTCATAGCTAAGAATAACTTGATGGCCACAGCCATGGTTGTTCTTATCTATGGTTGGATATCAACCTATTTGGAGATGTTCCTACGATCTCCCGAATTGATAAAAAGGGTTATTCAATTCAAAAAATAAATAGGATTTAATTAATGTATGTTGATGCATTCTTTATCATTCTTCTCACATAAGCTCAATTTGTATTTCTAGGATAATCACTCGATCATGTCTTCTCTAAATTTGCGTTCCATTTTGGACACCAATAAACTGACTAGGCCAAACTTCATGGACTGGCTTTGAAACCTGAGGATAGTCCTCAAGGCAGAGAAGCATGCTTATGTCCTTGAAGAACAACTTCCTAACCGTCCTCCTGAAGATGCAACTCCAGACCAGTTTCCTGAGTTGCTCAACCTGCTGAAGACTGTAAAGCCTTCTGTGAAGCAGGATCAGAAGACGGTACTGTTAGTTGATTCCTCGAAGAAAGGTTCTAAGAGGAAGGCCAAAGAACAGAATAAGGGAAAGAAAAAAAAGGTCAAAAAGACTGAAAAACCCCCAAAAGGCACTTGCCATCACTGTGGCAAGGAGGGTCACTGGCGAAGAAAATGCAAGGTTTATCTTGAGTCCTTGAAGAAGAAGGCATCCGATGCCCCATCCTCTTCAGGTATCTTCGTTATTGAATGTCACTCTATTTTCTCAAATACCTAGGTACTTGATACTGGGTGTAGCTCACATATATGTAATGACATACAGGGGCTAAGGAATAGAAGAAGACTCGTCAAGGGAGAAGCGAATTTGCGAGTTGGAAATGGAGCAATGATTGCTGCTGTTGCCATCGGAACATATTTGCTAAAGCTCCCTACTGGACGTGTCTTAGAATTGGATAATTGTTATTTTGTTCCTTCATTAATAAAGAACATTGTATCTATTTCATGTTTGAATGAAAAGGGTTATCATTTAACTTTTAGTAACAATTGTTGTTACATAACTTTAAATGGTATTCTTTATGGGACCGAAACTTTGTGCAATGGTATCTACACGTTAGATTTATCCGATGACGTTTTCAATATCGAAGTTAGCAACAAACGTACTCGAATAGAAAATCGAATAGACTCCTATACGTGGCATTGTCATCTTGGCCATGTAAGTAAGAAACGCATGACCAAATTACACCGATGTGGAATTCTGGAATCATTTGAACTCTGTTCATTTGATACATGCGAATCATGCTTAAAAGGCAAGATGGCCAAATTACCCTTTTCCGGAAAAGGTAATCTAGTGGGAGAATTGCTTGGTCTAATACATACTGATGTATGTGGACCAATGTCAACTCTTGCACAAGGAGGCTATAGCTACTTCATTACCTTTATCGATGATCACTCACGATTCGGGTATGTGTTCTTGATGAAACACAAATCTGAAGCTTTTGAGAAATTCAAAGAGTTCAGAAATAAAGTAGATAAGCAGCTTGGCAAAAGTATTAAGATACTTCGATCCGATCGGGGTGGTGAATACTTAAGTCAAGAGTTTCAAGATTATCTTAAGGACAATGGGATATTGTCTCAATGGACTCTGCCGTATACACCACAGCATAATGGTGTATCTGAGAGGCGTAAGAGAACCTTGATGGACATGGTTAGATCTATGATGAACCATGCAACTCTTCCAAAATCCTTTTGGGGCTATGCACTTAAGACAGCTGTTTACTTGCTAAACAGAGTCCCGACCAAGGTAGTCTCTACTACTCCATATGAGACGTGGAATAGTAAGAAACCTCACTTAACTCACCTTAAGATATGGGGTTGTCCTGCTTATGTGAAGAGGACTGTATCAGACAAATTGGATGCTAAGTCTGATAAATATCTATTTATTGGATACCCTAAGGAAACGAAGGGTTACCAATTCTATCATCCCTTGAAACAAAAGGTGTTTTTTTCAATGCACGTTGTATTTCTAGAAAAAGAATTTCTTTTACAAGAAAACAGTGGGAGTAACATTGAACTTCAAAAAGTTCAAGGAACTCCAATAGACATTACGGAGACACCTAGTCAAGACCCACAACCGAGAACTCATGATGATGAGCCATCAGTTGAACCTAAAACAACACCACCTCTTCGTAGGTTTGATAGGACACGCAATATTCCAGAGAGATACGGATTTCTCATAAGTGAATCGAACGACGTGTTACTTATTAGCGATGACGAACCTATCAGTTATGAAGATGTTCTGAAAAGTTCAGAAAGGGACAAATGGCTTGAAGCCATGAAGTCGGAAATGGATTCCATGTACGAAAATCAAGTATGGGACTTGGTTAACCCACCTGAAAGGATTAAGCCCATAGGGTGCAAGTGGGATTTCAAGAAGAAAACCGACATGGAAGGTATATTGTTACCTTTAAGGCTAGACTAGTGGCAAAAGGATATCGTCAGAAACAAGGAATTGATTATGACGAAACCTATTCGCCAGTAGCTATGCTTAAGTCCATTCGGATGCTCCTGGCCATAGCAGCTCATTATGATTATGAGATATGGCAAATGGATATGAAAATAACTTTCCTTAATGGAAACCTGCATGAGGATGTATACATGATACAACCTGAAGGTTTCACATCGGTTGACAAAACCAAAATATGCAAGCTTCGGCGATCCATATATGGACTGAAGCAAGCATCCAGGAGCTGGAACATCCATTTTGATGAGACAATCAAAGAGTTTGATTTCTCACAAAATCCTGACGAACCTTGTGTGCACAAGAAGGTTAGTGGGAGTGCAGTCGTATTCCTAGTATTATATGTCGATGACATATTACTTATAGGAAACGATATATCAGTCTTACAGTCGGTTAAAATTTGGTTGTCCAAAACTTTCTCCATGAAAGACCTGGGAGAAGCAACCTATATCCTTGGGATTAGAATCTATAGAGATAGATCAAAACGGTTGCTTGGTCTTTCGCAGTCTACATATATAAACCGAGTGCTAAAAAGGTTTAGCATGTCGGAATCCAAGAAAGGTTACCTTCCCATCAGGCATGGGATCAACCTTTCAAAGTCTATGTGTCCACGCACAGAAGACGAGAGGATTTGCATGAATAAGATTCCTTATGCATCCGCGATAGGATCTATCATGTATTCTATGTTATGTACTAGGCCCGATGTATCGTATGCTCTGAGCGTCACGAGCAGATACCAGTCTGATCCAGGAATGAATCATTGGGCGGCTGTCAAGACAATCCTTAAGTACTTAAGAAGAACTAAGGATGTGTTCCTAATATATGGAGAAGGAGATATGGTAATACGTGGGTATACAGATGCCAGTTTCCAGACAGATAAGGATGACTCCAAACTCAGTCTGGATACGTATTTACTTTGAATGGAGGCGCAATAAGTTGGAAGAGTTCCAAGCAAGACACTATAGCAGATTTTAACACGGAAGCGGAATATATTGCGGCTTCGGAAGCAGCAAAAGAAGCAGTCTGGATCAAGAAGTTTGTCTCGGAACTTGGTGTGGTTCCAACCATTGATGAAGCAGTGCCAGTTTACTGCGACAACAATGGAGCTATTGCGCAAGCAAAGGAACCAAGGTCTCATCTACTTGGTGTTGTGGCTGTTAGTAATATGAGAGAAGTGTCCTAAGGCAATCGCCTTATGATTGTAATCATTTACTTTAATAAATGAATATTCACTATTTGAGTATACATGTTCGTGTATTTGATTGAGATCTTAAACTCATTTACTGAATGTCCGCAATATAATTCACAGCATGAGAGAATTTGTGATGAATTCACAACTAGTGATTTTCTCTACATGTGCAATTGTGAAGTATTGAAATTGTCCCTAGTCGATGAATTGATAAATACGGACACTATCAATTCTGTGGAGACTAGCATGGGTTATTCTCTAATCAGCTGATTCTCACTGGCTGGTGACATTGGGATGTCCGGAGATAAACATGAATGCTAGTTAAGGGAACTAGTTCATTGGAGTGACTAGCTGTAAAACTTCATATGGTAATCTACATATAGATATGTCAATGAAGTTCTTACTGCAGCTTAAGTGCGATGTTCCTTTGACTTGCGGTGTTCAAGTCATCTTGGTCATGAAGACTTATACTTTGACATCTTAAGCAAGCATCTCCAAGGAGGTGTGGACTAGGGATGGCAATGGGTCGGGTTCGGGTCGGATTCTATATCCTCCGTACCCATACCCATCGGGTATCGGATATCCATCGGGTATACCCATACCCATTAAAGGATCGGATATCTTATAAACTAATAATTTTTTTCTTTCTATCCAACTATATCACTGAACAAAAGTACATTATAATTAATATTAAAGTTAAAAAAATATATATCTATAATTTTAAAAAAGATTAAACATATATATAATCTATTTCTAACGTTAATACAAATTATTAGTAGGTTTTGGGAAGAAAAATCTTTAATGTATATATGTATTTTTTATTTAATCGGGTATTCGGGTCGGATATCGAGTATTGGTAGTGCCTCCATATCCTCCTCCATTCGGGTCGGATGTCGGATTCTCCGTCGGATTCGGGTGAAATTGCCATCCCTAGTGTGGACCCAGGATGATTGGGTATAAGCCGAAGTGTCTGAAGATGTTTGAACAGCCTACAGAGGATTCATGTAACGCCCCAAAATTTCCCATATAGAATGTTATGAAATATCATGAAATTCATGAAATATTATTATGGAATTCATGAAATATTATCATGAAATATTATGGATTCATGAATATGAAATATTATAGAATTCATGAAATATTATCATGAAATATTATGGAATTCATGAAATATTATCATGAAATATTATGGATTCATGAATATGAAATATTAAAAATATTATGAAATAATATTTATGGAATATTATGAAATATTATGAATTCATGAAATATTATTAATATTATGAAATTTCATGATGGGCTTGGCTTAATGGGCTTTGATATGGATTAGTGCAAATAGTGATAAAAAGAAGAAGTAGAAAAGAGGAAGCAAGGATTGAACCTTGAACCTCCTAGTTGCACTCTCCATGTCTTAACCACTACACCAAGCATTGTTTCTTGTTGAGAGAATAAGAAACATGCTTGTTAAGCGTGTAATAGTGAAGAGACATGTCTTTCCATGAGAAAAGTATAAATAAGAGAGGGAAGAGGTGTGAGTAACTTCCTCTTCTTCTTCCTCACTTCTCCCCACCGAAACCCCTCTTCCCCTCTCCCTTGTGTTTTCAAAAAAATACAACCTAGGGTTTAAACCCTAGGGAAGTGGAAGGAAGGAGACTATCTAAAGGGTCTTGCCCTCCACTAGGGCCAAGAAGTTCTAGAGGAGTTTTAGCGAAAGGAACCTTCACTTCTTCAACCAAGGGTATCCTAAGGGACTTAAAGAAGTAAAATTTCAAGCGAAAGGATGTAAGTATCCCCTCGCCTGCAGTGTAATTGTTATTGAATGTTTCTTTGTGTTCTTGTTTTCGAAAATGGGAGCCCTCCCTTTGTAAACTTTCGGCCAACACCCATTCCTAGGCCTTGGTTACTTCTTGTTGCATGAGGAGACCCCTAGGAACTTAGGGTATGGATGTATGTTGTTTCCCATCATGTTGTGATAAGAAAAAAATAGGATTAGGCCTCCTACAAGTTTCGGCCAAAGAAGAATAGATTAGGGTTTAAGGTTGTATGATTTTCCCTATGATATATCCATGCTAAATAGTATAGGCAAGGTGTTTGTGTAAATGCTTGTGTGGATATTTGAAGTCAAAAACCTAGCCTAGCCATCCTACAAGTTTCGGCCAACAATAGTTTAGGGTTAGGGTTGCTTGATTTTATTCCCATGATGCATGCTATATATGATATGTGATGATTGTATGGGATGTACCCTATGAGATATGCTTAGGATTGCTATGATGATATGTATGTACAAGTGGTGTTTAAATGGAATATTAATTTGGAAACTAAATGTCCCTAGCATGTGATATTTGGCCAAGCATGAAATATTAGGTTTATAAAGCTTAAATTATCTTATGTGATATGATTAAGTTAGTGAGGTAATATGTGAATGCATGTGATGAACAAATGGAATGCTTGATTGGAAAACTTGGGAACCATTTGATTTACCCATGAAGCATTTGATTGGAAAACTTGGAAAACTTGTTATTAGTACTTTAAGGATTGTAACACCCCAAAATTTCACCATGAATAATATTGTGAATTCATTATGAAATATTATGTGAATAATATTGTGAATTCATTATGAAATATTATGTGAATAATATTTGGATTCATGGAAAATTATTATAAAAATATTATGTAAATAATGTTATGAATTCAGGAAAAATTATTAGGAAATATCATGATGAATTTGGCTTAATAGGCTTTGATATGGATTAGTGCAAAAAGGTAGTAAAAAGAAAGTGTAGGAAGGAGGAAGCAAGGATCGAACCTTGAACCTCCTATTCGCACTCTCCATGTCTTAACCACTACACCAAGCATTGTTTCTTGTTGAGAGAATAAGAAACATGCTTGTTAAGCGTGTAATAGTGAAGAGTCATGACTTTTCATGGGAAAAGTATAAATAAGAGAAGGAGAAGTTGGAATAACTTCCTCTCTTCTTCTTCCTCACTCACCCCACCGAAATTCATCTTCTCCTTCTCCCTTTTCATTTTCGAAAAACACAACCCTAGGGTTCTAACCCTAGGGAATTAGAAGGAAGGAGAACCATTCAAGGATCTTGCCCTCTACTAGGGCCAAGGGTTCTAGAGAAACTTTGGCAAAGGAAACTCTCACTTCAACCAAGGGTACCCTAAAGATTTAGGGAGGGTGAAATTCAAGCGAAAGGATGTAAGTGTCCTCTCGCCTGCAACATAATTGCTATCGAATGGTTGCTTGTTTCATCCTTTTGAAATTTCACAAGAACTTCCCTAATGGAAGTTTCGGCCACCCCTTGGAAGGGGGTCCAAGAGAAGGTTTTTGATCATACTTTGATGCATGCTAGTACCCCTAGGAACTTTATACTCATATGTGATGTTCCCAAATTTTTGGAAGGACAAAAAGTAGGGTTTGGTACCCTACAAGGTTTCGGCCACCACCCATTCATGGGTTTTTGTTACTCCTTATTACATGAGGAGATCCCTAGAAACTTAGGGTATACATATATATTATTTTCCATCATGTTGTGTTAAGGAAAAGTAGGGTTAGCCCCTTACAACTTTCGGCCAAAGAGGAATAGATTAGGGCTTTTGAGTTGCTTGCTATCCTATTATGTTCCCATGATTAGTATGGTAGATAAAAATATCTGTGTAAATGTTGTGTGAAGATTGGATGTCAAAAAACCTAGCCTACCCTACCCTACAAGGTTTCGGCCAACCCTAGGGGAATTAGGGTTTAAGGTTGTATGATTTTCCTTATGATATATCCATGCTTAATGGTATAAGTGAAGTGTTTGTAAGAATGCTTGAATGAATGCTTGATGGGAAAACAAAACTCTTTACTTGTGACTTTCGGCCAACCCTAGTTCTAGGGTTGGGAAGTACTTAATGAAACCATGAAGCATGCTACATTTATATGTTGTGTTTATAAATTATGTGACCTATCTTGTTAGGTACAAAAGCATGCCTTATAGCCCATGGGGCACTCTTATGACATGAACATGATGTGGTTGAGATGTGGTTGATAATATGCTTAACAAAAAAAAAAGATACTCTATTGAACTGGGATCAAGAGCACCCGAATGTGTGGTGTGTCCCTAGGGGATCAAGAGCACCCGAATGTGTGGTGTGTCCCTTTGAGAAGTGATTAAGAGTACCTTTAGGCATATACATATATGAGTAATTGAATGATAAATTACTTTACTTTGAAAGTTGTGTACCCGACTCGGAAGGGGGTCGTTAAACAAATCCAATGTGCATGTTAACTGAAGGTCATGGCATTGGTAGGACGGAAGGGTCCTGCTCTAATTAGATTGGTGGCTCGCTACCCCAATTTATTAGGGAACGCGCATGATGTGGTACTACAACTGGGCCCTGGAGATATTGTATTTTCAAGTACTTACCATTATGGAACTGCTTTTGAAAAATATATTATTTTCTCATTGTGAGATAATCTTGTTCTGTAAAGTACTTAGAGATATTTGATGTGATGTTTATGATGCTTGATGAGATGCTTATGATGCTGATAATCTTGTTCTGTCTTGATTACTGAGTACATGATATGATGTATCGATATGGTTTTGCGAGTAGGCCCGGATTCTTACTAAGCATGTTTTGCTTACTAGTTCCTGTTATTTTTCTTATGCTGTAGATAGCGGTAAGAAATACTCGAACTAAAGGAAGAGGCAGAGGGAAGGCTGGAGGATGTGTGTGGTGATGGCTCGGGAAAGAACGAAAGATTCTATCTACCTTGTTTTGTCTAGAATCTAAACTGCTTCCAATAATTACTATTGAAATTGTATTGCTATACTCTGAATGGGTGATGATCATGACTACTCTACTGTGATTGAGTTAGTGATATGGAACCTATGTTATGCTAGATAATACTATCATTAATGTTTAAATGTTGTAGAATGCATGCTAAGGAAAATACTAGGTAATTATTATTTTCTGTTTCTTATGAATGCTTCCTTTGCATGTATCTAAGACTAGATAACTCTTGCTATATTCCTATGTTTTATCTTGTTCAAACCATGTTTATTCCATGCTATAGTGTGTTACATGATCTTCCTATTAGGTTGTAAAAGCATGTAGATATAAAAGAAATGAAAAAAAATATTACTATATGATTGAATGTACGTAACCCCGCCCCGAGAGTAGATATAAGGGCGGGAGTTACAAGTTGGTATCAGAGCAGGTTTCCCCTCCACCACACACACATCAAGCTTCATCCTACCGCTTCCAAGTAAGAGATCCTAACCTCGCGTTACTTTATTTCATATACAGTAATGATATAAATAGAGATGATTTATGCTTGCATAATATAGAAATGATATATGCTTGCATAACAAAAAAAAAAAGTAGCATTAATTCTTATGTAGCTTATTTATCACCTGTATGATAGATACTTTTTATAAGGTGCGTAGGATTGTAACACCCCAATTTTACGATTTGAGTACCTGGGAATTGTTTAAAGTTCGGGACGAACTTTTTATAAGGTGTGTAGGATTGTAACACCCCAAAATTTCACCATGAATAATATTGTGAATTCATTATGAAATATTATGTGAATAATATTGTGAATTCATTATGAAATATTATGTGAATAATATTTTGGATTCATGGAAAATTATTATAAAAATATTATGTAAATAATGTTATGAATTCAGGAAAAATTATTAGGAAATATCATGATGAATTTGGCTTAATAGGCTTTGATATGGATTAGTGCAAAAAGGTAGTAAAAAGAAAGTGTAGGAAGGAGGAAGCAAGGATCGAACCTTGAACCTCCTAGTTGCACTCTCCATGTCTTAACCTCTACACCAAGCATTGTTTCTTGTTGAGAGAATAAGAAACATGCTTGTTAAGCGTGTAATAGTGAAGAGACATGTCTTTTCATGGGAAAAGTATAAATAAGAGAAGGAGAAGTTGGAATAACTTCCTCTCTTCTTCTTCCTCACTCACCCCACCGAAATTCATCTTCTCCTTCTCCCTTTTCATTTTCGAAAAACACAACCCTAGGGTTCTAACCCTAGGGAATTAGAAGGAAGGAGAACCATTCAAGGATCTTGCCCTCTACTAGGGCCAAGGGTTCTAGAGAAACTTTGGCAAAGGAAACTCTCACTTCAACCAAGGGTACCCTAAAGATTTAGGGAGGGTGAAATTCAAGCGAAAGGATGTAAGTATCCCCTCGCCTGCAGTGTAATTGTTATGCATGATTCTTGTTGTTTTCTTGTACAAAAGAATTAGGGTTTTCCCTTTGTAAGTTTCGGCCACCTCCTTTAGGAGAGACCTTGGTTACTCTTTAATACATGAGAAGATCCCTTGAGACTTAGGGTATATAGGTATGTTGATTTTCTTTATGATGTTGTGAACAAAAACTAGGGTTCTACCCTTATGTGACTTTCGGCCAAAGCATGAAGCAAAGAGAGTTTTAAGGTTGTATGATTCCTATGATATATCCATGCTTAGTAGTGTAGACAAAATGCTTGTATAAATGTTGGTGTGAAGATTTGATTTCAAGAAACCTAGTTTCCCTTACCCTTGAGTTCGGCCAACCCTAGAGGGATTAGAGATTAGGGTTGCATAATTATCTTATGATGAAATCTATGTTTAATAAGTGGCATGATAGGTATGTGAGATGATATGTGATGTAAATATGGTTTATTCATGATTTTAACATGCTTGGAAACTAAGGTATGTATGCTGGAATTTTCTGTAAAGAATGGTAAGTAGGACTTAAGAAGGGGTAACAACCCCAACATGCCTTCTAATGTCTCCTCTATGATGCCTACCTTAATGTATGATGTTAGTGTAATGTTTTTCATGGTTTATCATGCTCTAAACTTAGCGTTTATATGCTGGAATTTTCTGATTAAATAAGAATTTGGGCTAAGGAGGAAACTACAACCCAATTAGGCACGCCTATGATGCCCATAATATGCTGTGAGTAGTATAGGTGATAACATGTCTTCTCCCATGCTTTTTCATGCTCTAAGAATCATGATGTACATGTCTATGTTTAAGCTCTTTAAGCACCCTTATGTTATGCATGGCTTATGTATGATGAAATGCCTAAGAGATGCTTCCCTGTAAGTCGGGACTAAGAGCACTCTTCATGATAAGATAAGAGGCATGCCATGCTCATGATATGACAATGATGTGATAGGTTATGATGATATGCTTATGATATGATAAGAATGTGCTATGCAACTCCTAGGTCGACGGACTATGAACGGACCTAGTAAGAAACAAGAATGTGCTATGCTTATGATATGATAAAATCCATGTATGCTATTTTACTTTATGAATGGGCTTGTACCGGACCGAAGTATGGGTCCAAGGGATGGGCACCTTAAGAACGCCCCGGTTCTGGACTACCGACTATGCTGTCCACGGTTCTGGCACTACCGTAGCTGTGCAACAGGGATGGGCACCTTATGAACGCCTCGGTTCTGGGACTACCGTAGCTGTCCTTACCCTAGTAGGTCGGGGCTCGCTACCTCGTATCTACTTAGGGATGCGCGCTTATAATGTATGTATGTGGTACAAGCCGGGGACCCCCAATAATGATATGATGATGTTTAAGTATTTAAAAGTATGATTTTAAAAAGTTAAGCATCCTTATGTATATGCATTCCATACTTTATGCTGCATGCTTAGAAACTTTAATGTTTAGTATGCTATGATGAACTCATGCTTATGTCTTGTTATGTGTACATGTTGTATGCTTTCGTATGGATTTTGCGAGTAGGACCGGATCCTTACTAAGCTTTTATGCTTACTAGTTATGTGTTGTCTTATGCTGCAGATAAAGGTAAGGAACACTTGAACTAGAGGAAGAGGCAGGAAGGCTGAAGATGTGTGGGGTGGTAGCTCGGGAAAGAATGATTCTATATCTACTTATCATGTTTATGTTATGTTTATGTTTCCCTGACAATAAGTGTTAGTGATTAAGATTGACATGGCATGATAGTGTTACCTTTGGAAGTCTTTTATATTTGATCATGTTATGAGTTACATTACTGGTAAACTTATCATGTTATAGAATGACTTTGATAGTTAAACAAGCATGCTCAGTCCTTAGCCCTTGCATTGTGGTTTTAATGCCATGCTACATTAGGTTTATGAAGGTTGATTACCCCATGATGTATGCTATGCTTAGTATGATACATGATGTATATATATATGATACTTGTATGGGATGTTTGAGGTCAAAAACCCAAAGTACTCAACCCTATACTTGGGAATGGATTAGGTCAAATGAATACCATGCATGATAAGGATCTTGGGTAAGATATGACATGCTTGTGTGATCTTGATATGTTGACCAGAATGCATGCTAGCCCCATTTCAACTTTCGGCCAAGAGAGAGAGCTCTTGGACCCTTGCCTTGGTTGCTCCCATGAAATGCATGCTTTATACTATGCTAGTTATCATGATTATGAATGCATGCATATGTATAAGAATGAGCCCTATAGGGCATGAATGAAGAAGACTTAAGGCCTAAAGAATGCTTCCCTAGAAGGTTGGGACTAAGAGCATACTTTATAGAAATAAAGAACATGATAACTATTTTATTTTATAATGGCTTGTACTATAGACTCTTAAAGCGAGTCAAATGATTATGATACTAGGCTGAAGGACGTTTGAGAAGGCCTAGTAAACCCTAGTGGTTCGGGATTAGCTACCTCGTTCCTATTTAGGGGCGCGCGCAAAACATGAAGTACAAGCCGGGCCCTAATGATTATGCTATGTTCAAGTATTATGTTTATATGTTTTCAAAAGAACCTTCCTATGAAAGTTAATATGCTTAGGATTGCTATGATGATATGTATGTACAAGTTGGTATCAGAGCAGTTTTCCCCTCCACCACACACACATCAAGCTTCATCCTGCCGCTTCCAAGTAAGAGATCCTAACCTCGCTTTACTTTATTGCATGTACAGTAATGACATATATAGAGATGATTCATGCTTGCATAACAAGAAAAAGTAGCAATACGATTAAAGTATCCGGAATTGTTTAAAATTCGGGACGAACTTTTTATAAGATGTGTAGGATTGTAACACCCCAAAATTTCACCATGAATAATATTGTGAATTTATTATGAAATATTATGTGAATAATATTGTGAATTCATTATGAAATATTATGTGAATAATATTTTGGATTCATGGAAAATATTATGTAAATAATGTTATGAATTCAGGAAAATTTATAGGGAATCTATGCTTGATTTCCCATATAGAATGTTATGAAATATCATGAAATTCATGAAATATTATTATGGAAGATCATGAAATATTATCATGAAATATTATGGATTCATGAATATGAAATATTATGGAATTCATGAAATATTATCGTGAAATATTATGGATTCATGAATATAAAATATTATGGAATTCATGAATTATTATCATGAAATATTATGGATTCATGAATATGAAATAATAAAAATATTATGAAATAATATTTATGGAATATTATGAAATAATATGAATTCATGAAATATTATTAATATTATGAAATGATATGAATTCATAAAATATTATTAATATTATGAAATATTATGAATATCATGAAATGTTATTAGTATTATGAAATAATATGAATTCATGAAATATTATTAGTATTATGAAATAATATGAATTCATGAAATATTATTAATATTATGAAATTTCATGATAGGCTTGGCTTAAAGGGCTTTGATATGGATTAGTGCAAATTGTGATAAAAAGAAGAGGTAGAAGGGAGGAAGCAAGGATTGAACCTTGAACCTCCTAGGAGCACTCTCCATGTCTTAACCACTACACCAAGCATTGTTTCTTGTTGAAAGAATAAGAAACATGCTTGTTAAGCGGGTAATAGGGAAGAGACATGTCTTTTCATGAGAAAAGTATAAATAAGAGAGGGATGAGGTGTGAGTAACTTCCTCTTCTTCTTCCTTTTCTCTTCCCCACCGAAATTCCTTCTTCTCCTCTCCTCTTTTCCATTTTTTGAAAAGTGCTCCCTAGGGTTCTAACCCTAGGGGATTGGAAGGAAGAAGACTCTTGCCCTCTATTAGGGCCAAGGAGTCTAGAGAAGAAAGAGTAAGAGGAACCTTCACTTCTCCTTCAACCAAGGGTACCCTAAGGGACTTAAAGAAGTAGAATCTCAAGCGAAAGGATGTAAGTATCCCCTCGCCTGCAGTGTAATCGTTATTGTTTGATTTGTATGTTCTTCTTGTTGTTGTTTTTGAAAAAGGGAACCTTCTTCCCTTGTGCACCATTCGGCCACCCCCAAGAAGGAGGTCTTGGTTACTTCTTGTTGCATGAGGAGACCCCTAGAAACTTAGGGTATGAATATATGTTGTTCCCCATTATGTTGTGATAAGAAAAAGTAGGGTTATCCACCCTACAAGTTTCGGCTAAGAGGGAATAGGCTAGGGTTTTTGGGTTGTTTGCTATCCTATGATGTGTCCATGTTTAGTAGTGTAGGTAAGGTGTTTGAATAAATATTTGTGTGAAGATTGGATGTCAAAAACCTAGCCTATCCTACCCTACACCATTCGGCCAAGGCATGAAACCTTAGGGTTTGTGAAGGTTAAATTATTTTATGTGATATGCTTATGTAAAATGATATGAGATGTATATGCATGTGATATTGAAAGGAAATGTTTGATTGGATTCCTTAGCATGTAACATTTGGCCAAGGCATGAAATATGAGGTTGTGAAGGACAACTTACCCTATGAGATTATGATTGTGTTTAGTAAGATCATATGTGTATATATGTGATGATTGTATAAGATGTACCCTAGGAGATATGCTTATGTTTGGGATGATTATATGTGTATGCATGTGGTGTTAAATGGAATGGTTGATTTGGAACCTTAACTGTTAGCATGCTATGATATGTTTATGCATGAGGGTTTAAATGAGATGTCTGATTGAAATCTTAATTGTTAGCATGCTACCATTGCCTATGATATGAGAATAATCTATGTGACCAAATCTTGTCAGATCTAAAGTATGTTAAGTGGTTGAATTATGATGCATGTATGAGCATGTCTTATAGCCCATGGGGCACCCTTATGTTATGCATGGCTTATGTATGATGAAATGCCTAAGAGATGCTTCCCTGTAAGTCGGGACTAAGAGCACTCTTCATGATAAGATAAGAGGCATGCCATGCTCATGATATGACAATAATGTGATAGGTTATGATGATATGCTTATGATATGATACAACCATAAACCCTAATCCACCTAGGGTTGGCCGAAACATTGTAGGGTAGGGTAGGCTAGGTTTTTGACATCCAGTCTTCACACAAACATTTACACAAGCACTTTATCTACACTACTAATCATGGACACATCATAGGATAGCAAGCAACCCAAAAAGCCTAACCTTTCTCCTCTTGGCCGAAAGTTGTAGGGTGGCTAACCCTACTTTTTGTTATCACAACATGATGGGAAGTCATCATACATATGTACCCTAAGTCCCAAGGGTCTCCTCATGCATCAAAAAGTAGCCAAGGCCTCCCCTTAAGGGGGTGGCCGAAACTCACCTAAAGGGAAGACTCCCTTTTTCCAAAAGCAAAACACAAAGAAAACATACATTAACCATTACACTGCAGGCGAGGGGATACTTACTATGGAATTCATGAATTATTATCATGATAATATTTCATGATCTTCCATAATATTTCTCTGATACCAACTTGTAACGCCCGCCCTTATATCTACTCTCGGGGCGGGGTCACGTACTATCATTCGTATAAATTTTTTTCCTTAAAGTACTAATAACAAAGTACTAAGCATGCTTGTTCAAAACTAACCTATAACATGATAGGTTCAACTCATAATATAATCAAGTATATGAGTAATCCAAGTGTAACATTCATTACTAAAGAAATGTTAACATAAGCATAATATTGTAGATATGAAGATCTTTATTTCCCGAGCCACCACCCCACACATCTTCAGCCCTCCTGCCCCTTCCTTTAGTTTAAGTGTCTCTTACCCTTATCTGCAGCATAAGACAACACATAAACTAGTAAGCACAAATGCTTAGTAAGATCCTGTCCTACTCGCAAAATCCATACGAAAGCATATAACATGTACACATAACAAGACATAAGCATGAGTTCATCATAGCATACTAAACATTAAAGTTTCTAAGCATGCAGCATAAAGTATGGAATGCATATACATACGGATGCTTAACTTTTAAAATCATACTTTTAAATACTTAAACATCATCATATCATCATTGGGGTCCCCCGGCTTTTACATATATGCTAAGGAGTACTTCCACATTCATTCTCAAGGGACACACCACTCTTCAAGGGTGCTCATGATCCCTTAGGGACACACCACACAACATAAGGGGTTCTCTTGATCCCATACTTAATGAAGTATCCTTTCAAGCATCTTATTATACACATCACATGCATTTCATAAAGGTGCCCCCCAGGGGCTATAAGGCATGCTCATACATAGATCATAATTCAACCCCCTTAAACATATCTTATATATGACAAGGTTGATCACATAAATCATATTCATATCATAGGACGTGGTAGCATGCTTCATGGGTAAATCAAATGGTTCCTAACCCTAAAACTAGGGTTTTGACCGAAAGTCAAGGGTAGGGGTAGATTAGGTTTTTGACATCAAAACATCCCCTACCAACATCCCACATATATATATATATATATATATATATATCATGTATCATACTATAGCATGCACCATGGGAGAAAATCAAGCAACCCTAACCCTAATCTAAGGTTGGCCGAATGTCATGGCTAGGGAAGTCCAAGTTCTTCCAATCAAGCATTTCATTTGTTCATCACATGCATTCACATATCATCTCACTAACATAATCATATCACATGGGATAATTTAACCTTTATAAACCTAATATTTCATGCTTGGCCGAATATCACATGCTAGGGACATTTAGTTTCCAAATCAATATTCCATTTAAACACCAATTATACATACATATCATCATAGCAATCCTAAGCATATCTCATAGGGTACATCCCATACAATCATCACATATCATATATAGCATGCATCATGGGAATAAAATCAAGCAACCCTAAACCCTAACCTAGGGTGGCCGAAACTTGTAGGATGGCTAGGCTAGGTTTTTGACTTCAAATATCCACACAAGCATTTACACAAACACCTTACCTATACTATTAAGCATGGATATATCATAAGGAAAATCATACAACCTTAAACCCTCATCCACCTAGGGTTGGCCGAAACTTGTAGGGTAGGGTAGGCTAGGTTTTTGACATCCAATCTTCACACAAACATTTACACAAACACTTTATCTACACTACTAATCATGGACACATCATAGGATAGCAAGCAACCCAAAAAGCCTAACCTTTCTCCTCTTGGCCGAAACTTGTAGGGTGGATAACCCTACTTTTCCTTATCACAACATGATGGGAAATCATCATACATATGTACCCTAAGTCCCAAAGGTCTCCTCATGCATCAAAAAGTAGCCAAGGCCTCCCCTTAAGGGGGTGGCCGAAACTTACCTAAAGGGAAGACTCCCTTTTTCCAAAAGCAAAACATGAAGAATACATAAAATAACCATTACACTGCAGGCGAGGGGATACTTACATCCTTTCGCTTGAGATTCTACTTCTTTAAGTCCCTTAGGGTACCCTTGGTTGAAGGAGAAGTGAAGGTTCCTCTTACTCTATCTTCTCTAGACTCCTTGGCCCTAATAGAGGGCAAGAGTCTTCTTCCTTCCAATCCCCTAGGGTTAGAACCCTAGGGAGCACTTTTCAAAAAATGGAAAAGAGGAGAGGAGAAGAAGGAATTTCGGTGGGGAAGAGAAAAGGAAGAAGAAGAGGAAGTTACTCACACCTCTTCCCTCTCTTATTTATACTTTTCTCATGAAAAGACATGTCTCTTCCCTATTACCCGCTTAACAAGCATGTTTCTTATTCTCTCAACAAGAAACAATGCTTGGTGTAGTGGTTAAGACATGGAGAGTGCAACTAGGAGGTTCAAGGTTCAATCCTTGCTTCCTCCCTTCTACCTCTTTTTTTTATCACAATTTGCACTAATCCATATCAAAGCCCTTTAAGCCAAGCCTATCATGAAATTTCATAATATTAATAATATTTCATGAATTCATATTATTTCATAATACTAATAATATTTCATGAATTCATATTATTTCATGATAATAATTCATGATTTCCATAATATTTTATATTCATGAATCCATAATATTTCATGATAATATTTCATGATCTTCCATAATATTTCATATTCATACCAACTTGTAATATTATTAATATTATGAAATTTCATGATAGGCTTGGCTTAAAGGGCATTGATATGGATTAGTGCAAATTGTGATAAAAAGAAGAGGTAGAAGGGAGGAAGCAAGGATTGAACCTTGAACCTCCTAGTTGCACTCTCCATGTCTTAACCACTACACCAAGCATTGTTTCTTGTTGAGAGAATAAGAAACATGCTTGTTAAGTGGGTAATAGGGAAGAGACATGTCTTTTCATGAGAAAAGTATAAATAAGAGAGGGAAGAGGTGTGAGTAACTTCCTCTTCTTCTTCCTTTTCTCTTCCCCACCGAAATTCCTTCTTCTCCTCTCCTCTTTTCCATTTTTTGAAAAGTGCTCCCTAGGGTTCTAACCCTAGGGGATTTGAAGGAAGAAGGCTCTTGCCCTCTATAAGGGCCAAGGAGTCTAGAGAAGAAAGTGTAAGAGGAACCTTCACTTCTCCTTCAACCAAGGGTACCCTAAGGGACTTAAAGAAGTAGAATCTCAAGCGAAAGGATGTAAGTATCCCCTCGCCTGCAGTGTAATGGTTATTTTATGTATTCTTCATGTTTTGCTTTTGGAAAAAGGGGGTCTTCCCTTTAGGTAAGTTTCGGCCACCCCCTTAAGGGGAGGCCTTGGCTACTTTTTGATGCATGAGGAGACCTTTGGGACTTAGGGTACATATGTATAATGATTTCCCATCATGTTGTGATAAGGAAAAGTAGGGTTATCCACCCTACAAGTTTCGGCCAAGAGGAGAAAGGTTAGGCTTTTTGGGTTGCTTGCTATCCTATGATGTGTCCATGATTAGTAGTGTAGATAAAGTGTTTGTGTAAATGTTTGTGTGAAGATTGGATGTCAAAAACCTAGCCTACCCTACCCTACAAGTTTCGGCCAACCCTAGGTGGATGAGGGTTTAAGGTTGTATGATTTTCCTTATGATATATCCATGCTTAATAGTATAGGTAAGGTGTTTGTGTAAATGCTTGTGTGGATATTTGAAGTCAAAAACCTAGCCTAGCCATCCTACAAGTTTCGGCCACCCTAGGTTAGGGTTTAGGGTTGCTTGATTTTATTCCCATGATGCATGCTATATATGATATGTGATGATTGTATGGGATGTACCCTATGAGATATGCTTAGGATTGCTATGATGATATGTATGTACAAGTGGTGTTTAAATGGAATATTGATTTGGAAACTAAATGTCCCTAGCATGTGATATTCGGCCAAGCATGAAATATTAGGTTTATAAAGGTTAAATTATCCCATGTGATATGATTATGTTAGTGAGATGATATGTGAATGCATGTGATGAACAAATGAAATGCTTGATTGAAAGAACTTGGACTTCCCTAGCCATGACATTCGGCCAACCCTAGATTAGGGTTAGGGTTGCTTGATTTTCTCCCATGGTGCATGCTATAGTATGATACATGATATATATATATATATATATATATATATATATATGTGGGATGTTGGTAGGGGATGTTTTGATGTCAAAAACCTAATCTACCCCTACCCTTGAGTTTCGGTCAAAACCCTAGTTTTAGGGTTAGGAACCATTTGATTTACCCATGAAGCATGCTACCACGTCCTATGATATGAATATGATTTATGTGATCAACCTTATCATATATAAGATATGTTTAAGGGGGTTGAATTATGATCTATGTATGAGCATGCCTTATAGCCCCTAGGGGGCACCTTTATGAAATGCATGTGATGTGTATAATAAGATGCTTGAAAGGATACTTCATTAAGTATGGGATCAAGAGCACCCCTTATGTTGTGTGGTGTGTCCCTAAGGGATCATGAGCACCCTTGAAGAGTGGTGTGTCCCTTGAGAATGAATGTGGAAGTACTCCTTAGCATATATGTAAAAGCATGTAAAGTATTTTACTTTATGAATGGGCTTGTACCGGACCGAAGTATGGGTCCAAGGGATGGGCACCTTAAGAACGCCCCGGTTCTGGACTACCGACTATGCTGTCCACGGTTCTGGCACTACCGTAGCTGTGCAACAGGGATGGGCACCTTAAGAACGCCCCGGTTCTGGGACTACCGTAGCTGTCCTTACCCTAGTAGATTGGGGCTCGCTACCTCGTATCTACCTAGGGATGCGCGCTTATGATGTATGTATGTGGTACAAGCCGGGGACCCCCAATGATGATATGATGATGTTTAAGTATTTAAAAGTATGATTTTAAAAGTTAAGCATCCTTATGTATATGCATTCCATACTTTATGCTGCATGCTTAGAAACTTTAATGTTTAGTATGCTATGATAAACTCATGCTTATGTCTTGTTATGTGTACATGTTATATACTTTCGTATGGATTTTGCAAGTAGGACAGGATCTTACTAAGCATTTGTGCTTACTAGTTTATGTGTTGTCTTATGCTGCAGATAAGGGTAAGAGACACTTAAACTAAAGGAAGGGGCGGGAGGGCTGAAGATGTGTGGGGTGGTGGCTCGGGAAATAAAGATCTTCATATCTACAATATTATGCTTATGTTAACATTTCTTTAGTAATGAATGTTACACTTGGATTACTCATATACTTGATTATATTATGAGTTGAACCTATCATGTTATAGGTTAGTTTTGAACAAGCATGCTTAGTACTTTGTTATTAGTACTTTAAGGAAAAAAATTTATACGAATGATAGTACGTGACCCCGCCCCGAGAGTAGATATAAGGGCGGGCGTTACTTGGGACGCCCGCCCTTATATCTACTCTCGGGGCGGGGTCACGTACTATCATTCGTATAATTTTTCTTTTCGTAAAGTACTAATAACAAAGTACTAAGCATGCTTGTTCAAAACTAACCTATAACATTATAGGTTTAACTCATAATATAATCAAGTATATGAGTAATCCAAGTGTAACATTCATTACTAAAGAAATGTTAACATAAGCATAATATTGTAGATTTGAAGATCTTTATTTCCCGAGCCACCACCCCACACATCTTCAGCCCTCCTGCCTCTTCCTTTTGTTTAAGTGTCTCTTACCCTTATCTGCAGCATAAGACAACACATAAACTAGTAAGCACAAATGCTTAGTAAGATCCTGTCCTACTCGCAAAATCCATACGAAAGCATACAACATGTACACATAACAAGACATAAGCATGAGTTCATCATAGCATACTAAACATTAAAGTTTCTAAGCATGCAGCATAAAGTATGGAATGCATATACATAAGGATGCTTAACATTTTAAAATCATACTTTTAAATACTTAAACATCATCATATCATTATGGGGGTCCCCGGCTTGTACCACATACATACATTATAAGCGCGCATCCCTAAGTAGATACGAGGTAGCGAGCCCCGACCTACTAGGGTAAGGACAGCTACGGTAGTCCCAGAACCGAGGCGTTCTTAAGGTGCTCATCCCTGTTGCACAGCTACGGTAGTGCCAGAACCGTGGACAGCATAGTCGGTAGTCCAGAACCGGGGCGTTCTTAAGGTGCCCATCCCTTGGACCCATACTTCGGTCCGGTACAAGCCCATTCATAAAGTAAAATAGCATACATGGATTTTATCATATCATAAGCATAGCACATTCTTGTTTCTTACTAGGTCCGTTCATAGTCCGTCGACCTAGGAGTTGCATAGCACATTCTTATCATATCATAAGCATATCATCATAACCTATCACATCATTGTCATATCATGAGCATGGCATGCCTCTTATCTTATCATGAAGAGTGCTCTTAGTCCCGACTTACAGGGAAGCATCTCTTAGGCATTTCATCATACATAAGCCATGCATAACATAAGGGTGCTTAAAGAGCTTAAACATAGACATGTACATCATGATTCTTAGAGCATGAAAAAGCATGGGAGAAGACATGTTATCACCTATACTACTCATAGCATATCATGGGCATCCTAGGCGTGCCTAATTGGGTTGTAGTTTCCCCCTTAGCCCAAATTCTTATTTAATCAGAAAATTCCAGCATATAAACTCTAAGTTTAGAGCATGATAAACCATGAAAAACATTACACTAACATCATACATTAAGGTAGGCATCATAGAGGAGACATTAGAAGGCATGTTGGGGTTGTTACCCCTTCTTAAGTCCTACTTACCATTCTTTACAGAAAATTCCAGCATACATACCTTAGTTTCCAAGCATGTTAAAATCATGAATAAACCATATTTACATCACATATCATCTCACATAACTATCATGCCACTTATTAAACATAGATTTCATCATAAGATAATTATGCAACCCTAATCTCTAATCCCTCTAGGGTTGGCTGAACTCAAGGGTAAGGGAAACTAGTTTTCTTGAAATCAAATCTTCACACCAACATTTATACAAGCATTTTGTCTACACTACTAAGCATGGATATATCATAGGAATCATACAACCTTAAAACTCTCTTTGCTTCATGCTTTGGCCGAAAGTCACATAAGGGTAGAACCCTAGTTTTTGTTCACAACATCATAAAGAAAATCAACATACTTATATACCCTAAGTCTCAAGGGATCTTCTCATGTATTAAAGAGTAACCAAGGCCTCTCCTAATGGAGGTGGCCGAAACTTACAAAGGGAAAACCCTAATTCTTTTGTACAAGAAAACAACAAGAATCATGCATAACAATTACACTGCAGGCGAGGGGATACTTATATCCTTTCGCTTGAAATTTTACTTCTTTAAGTCCCTTAGGATACCCTTGGTTGAAGGAGAAGTGAAGGTTCCTTTCGCTAAAACTCCTCTAGAACTTCTTGGCCCTAGTGGAGGGCAAGACCCTTTAGATAGTCTCCTTCCTTCCACTTCCCTAGGGTTAGAACCCTAGGTTGTATTTTTTTGAAAACACAAGGGAGAGGGGAAGAGGGGTTTCGGTGGGGAGAAGTGAGGAAGAAGAAGAGGAAGTTACTCACACCTCTTCCCTCTCTTATTTATACTTTTCTCATGAAAAGACATGTCTCTTCACTATTACACGCTTAACAAGCATGTTTCTTATTCTCTCAACAAGAAACAATGCTTGGTGTAGTGGTTAAGACATGGAGAGTGCAACTAGGAGGTTCAAGGTTCAATCCTTGCTTCCTCTTTTCTACTTCTTCTTTTTATCACTATTTGCACTAATTCATATCAAAGTCCATTAAGCCAAGCCCATCATGAAATTTCATAATATTAATAATATTTCATGAATTCATAATATTTCATAATATTCCATAAATATTATTTCATAATATTTTTAATATTTCATATTCATGAATCCATAATATTTCATGATAATATTTCATGAATTCCATAATATTTCATTATAATATTTCATGAATTCTATAATATTTCATATTCATGAATCCATAATATTTCATGATAATATTTCATGAATTCCATAATAATATTTCATGAATTTCATGATATTTCATAACATTCTATATGGGAAATTTTGGGGCGTTACAATCCTCCATACCTTATAAAAAGTTCGTCCCGAACTTTAAAATAATTCCGGATACTTTAATCGTATTGCCTCCTCTCGTTCCCATGTGGCTTCTTCGAATTGTTCATTCCGCCACAGAACCTTTACTAAGGGTACTTCCTTGTTCCTTAGCTTTTTAACTTCCCGATCTAAGATCTGTATAGGTCGGCGTTCGGAACTTAAATTCTCTTGATCTTGTACTGGTAGGGGCTCTATCATTTGGTTCATATCAGAGATACATTTCTTTAGTATCGATACATGGAAGACATTGTGGATAGCTGACATTTTTGTGCCCTAATGAAAATCGAAAGCAAGCCCAAAATTTGGGGCGTTACAATCCCCTACACCTTATTTGGGGCGTTACAATCCCCTAATGAAAATCGAAAGCTAATGAAAATCGAAAGCAAGCCCAAAATTTGGGGCGTTACAATCCCCTACACCTTATAGAAAGTTCGTCCTCGAACTAAAACAATTCTGGGTAACCCAACTCATATTATGCTTCCCCTAATATTCGTCCTTGTTCACATAACTTACAATTACTTGTCATTATCTATCATACAGGTGATAAATAACTAACATAAGAATTAACACTACTTTCACTTGTTATGCAAGCATAAATCATTTCTAAACATAATCATTACCGTACATGAAATAAAGTAAAGCGAGGTTAGGATTTCTTACTTGGAAGCGGCAGGATGAAGCTTGATGTGTGTGTGGTGGAGGGGAAAACTGCTCTGATACCAACTTGGGACGCCCGCTCTTATATCTACTCTCGGGGCGGGGTCACGTACTATCATTCGTATAATTTTTTTTTTCTTAAAGTACTAATAACAAAGTACTAAGCATGCTTGTTCAAAACTAACCTATAACATGATAGGTTTAACTCATAATATAATCAAGTATATGAGTAATCCAAGTGTAACATTCATTACTAAAGAAATGTTAACATAAGCATAATATTGTAGATATGAAGATCTTTATTTCCCGAGCCACCACCCCACACATCTTCAGCCCTCCTGCCTCTTCCTTTTGTTTAAGTGTCTCTTACCCTTATCTGCAGCATAAGACAACACATAAACTAGTAAGCACAAATGCTTAGTAAGATCCTGTCCTACTCGCAAAATCCATACGAAAGCATACAACATGTACACATAACAAGACATAAGCATGAGTTCATCATAGCATACTAAACATTAAAGTTTCTAAGCATGCAGATAAAGGTAAGGAACACATGAACTAAAGGGAGAGGCAGGAAGGCTGAAGATGTGTGGGGTGGTGGCTCGCGAAAGAAAGACTTCTATATCTACATATTTATGTTTATGTTTATGTTCCCTTGACAATAAGTGTTAGTGATTAGGATTGACATGGCATGATAGTGTTTACCTTGGAGGTCTCTTATACTTGATTATGCTATGAGCTTCATTACTAGTGAACTTATCATGTTATAGAATGACTTTAATAGTTAAACAAGTATGCTCAGTCCTTAGCCCTTGCATTGTGGTTTTAATGCCATGCTAGAAAGAAGATAGAAAAAAAATATTACTATATGATTGAATGTACGTAACCCCGCCCCGAGAGTAGATATAAGGGCGGGCGTTATAATTCACCACTCCTTGCGAGGAGATGTATACCCAAGGCCTATCGTCGGATTGTTACTCGAAGCCTCTGGCCAGAGCATCACATGCTCCGAGTATGAATCTCTCAGAAACATGAGAGTAATTAAAATCCGTTGGACGAGAAAGACATTACTTGGGCTAGGTGTGACGTAGTCAGCCTAGTGGGGACTGACACACATAGACCGTGTCCTGAACCAAGTGGGTATAAGATGGTGAAGGGAATAGGGTATGATTCATTAAAGCTGCTGAAGGGTTTCAGAATTATTTCTGAGGTCAACCGTTGATCTTTCGATTAATTGGTGATCATGATGTACTACTAGGTGCCACTCATCATCGTTCTATAATTGGTTATTTATAGACGGCCAACATAAATCGAGAGCCTATTTAGTCACACGCACTACGAGTGATCCGAGGGATTTAAAACGAGTTGAAAATTGGATTTTTCCGATCAAGAGAGATAAGTCGAATCTGAATTTTTCAGAGACGCATCGGAAGCATAAAATGACTAAGTCTTTTGAAGACTTAATGGTCGAATTAATGAGTTTAATTCGTGAGGTATAGGCTTTGGTTTGGTCGGCCAAAGAGGGTTCCCACCCTCTTTGTTTGGCCGGCCACAATAAAAGGGGAGAACCAAATTGTTTGTTTCAAATTATAAAATAAACCGAGCGTGGTTTGTTTTATGAAATTATGGATAAAGAAATTTATATAATGAAATTTATATAAAGAGATTTATTTTCATGGAAATTAAAATAAACCTTGGATTGGTTTATTTTATTTTATAAAATCAATAATGGATTGATTTACCATGATAAAGAAATTTATAGAAATTTATTCTTTTTATGGAAATTAAAATGAATCGTGGATTGGTTTATTTTATTTTATAAAATCAATTATGAATTGATTTTTCCATGATAAGAAAAATTTATAAGATAAATTTCTTGTAAAATGTATTCCATAATAAAAAGGGAGATATGGTTGTTTTTATTATAAATTAAGTTATAATAAAAACTTGGCATAACGGAATAATTCATAAGAAATTTATAAGATAAATTTCTTGTAAAATTTATTCCATAATAAAAGGGGAGACATGGTTATTTTTATTATAAATTAAGTTCTAATAAAAACTTGGCATAACGGAATAATTCATAGAAATATTTATATGATAAATTTCTTATGAAAAATTTATTCCGTTAAAAAGGAGACTTGGCGATAAAGAGGCTACTATATAAAGGTGCAAAGGCAAGGCTTGGAATTCAATTCAAGTGATCAAGGATTCTTACCTAACATCTCTTCCTCTCCTTCTCTCGCTCTCCCTCTTCTAGGGCCGGCTACCCTCTCCCTCTTCTAGGGCCGGCTGCCCTCACCTCCTTTGTCGTGAGCCACCTCCACCAAGAAGGTGCCAAAGAAGAAGAAGAAGTGGGCGCGACTCCTTCCTTCCTCCCGGAATCTTGATTCCATTTTTCGTTTGGTGGTTAGTTTTCCATCTCTCTCTCTTGATATTCTTGTCGTGCCTTTGGAGAATCTAGTAGTTCTTGTCGGCACGAAACTCGTGGCTTTGCGAAGTCATCCCGAAGAAAACTCGGCGTGGACGCGAATAGAGGCGGAGCTTCCAAGGGACGCTACAGTTGGATCTCATCCCTTTCTACGAGTTACGCAAGGTATTGAGTAAATTAGTTTACTTTCTGTAAAATTTTAAATATATGATCATGTCTCAATAACATAAGGTTGCATGCTAGATACGTGGTTAAAATAATTTGAGAAATTATTTATGCTAAACCTTCCGCTGCACATAATTAAATTTTAAAATTACGAACCCGTATCCATGTCAACATGCACCCGGTCCCAATAGTGGCGAGCTTTCTCCACCCACAAGGAGCGACGAGGGCTAGCCGGAGGTTATCCAGGGAGTGATCCACCGACGGATTCTTGGATTAGTCACCCGGCCAGGGTGGATACCTAGCAAAAGAACTTTGTTAGCATTGTTATTTCTTTTGCATATTATTTCCGCTGCGCTAACATCTTTGTAGAGATCAAAACGATCAAAGAAAGTGCATTCACCCCCCCCCTCTGCACGCCTACATCGATCCTTCAGTTGGTATCAGAGCGAAGGACCGCTCTTGATCGGACTAACCGCCGAGGGAGCAACCGCTAGAGGTGAAGAATCATGAAAGACAAACTTGGGGATGACATATACACTCCACCGGTCTACGACCATGAAGACTTCGTGCGTTTAAAGTCAAGAATGGAGACGTGGCTGATGATGGAGTGGGAGTGCATGATGGTGCTTGAAGAACCATTTGAAATTCCAAGAGACAAGCATGGGAAGAAGCTCCGCCCAAGATATTGGACTCAAGAACAACAAGGGCAATCAAAGGAAAATGAGAAGGTAATGAGTATATTAATAAATCTTTTGCCTAACAACATTTTGAGTGTTGTAGGGAATTATAAGAATGCATACGAATTATGGACCAAGTTGGTGGAATTTCATAAAAACCCTACACAAAGTCAAGTGGTGGAAGAGCCCAAGGAAATGGGCTCAATAGCTCACGAGGAGGAAGAAGTGTCAACTTTTTCAAGTGAGGAGGAGGAGCTAAGTGAAAGATCATCGACCTCCTCAAGAGAAGAAGAAGAAGAGGTCACCACCTCAAGGATTGAGGGGGAGGAGAGACCCTCATCTACACATGATCAAGAGGAAGCCTCCACATCGTCAAAAGTTGAAGAAGTAGTCAACCTAGCATCTACCTCCACCAAAGCCAAGAGAAAGGACCACATTACATGCTTTGGGTGTAATGAAAAGGGGCACTACAAGGACAAGTGTCCAAAAGGTAAAAGAGAGGTAACTTCTAAACCCGGGTCCATTCGATTTGAATCTAACATAAATTGTAGGAATGGCGGAGCCCAAGAACGGAGGAAGAAGATTAGATGCTTTACATGTGGAGAGATGGGGCACTTTCACAACAAGTGCCCTAGAAAAAGTGAGCTCAAGAAAATGGGACACTTGAGAAGTTGGGAGAAAGAAGAAAGGAGGAAGCGAAACTCACAACAAGGAGGGACTACAAGGGTAAGGGAGGTAATCCCTAATCTTAAAATTAAATGTAATTCAAATTTGAATTCCTCCTTGCATGATAAAAATAGAATTAATCATTCATTCATGCATGCTAAAATTAATGAAAATTTTTTGCTTGTGCATATCTTCGGATTTAAATATAATAATAGGACTAGGGTGAAAAAGGTAGATTATAACCCTAGGAAAAGCATGCATCATGATCAACCTAGGACCTTTGTACCTAAGGAACAAGGCACTAAGCCCGATAAGGGAAGGAATGTGCCTAGAAAGGAGGGTAGGTCTAGGAATGTCCAAAGTGGACATATGGATTCTAGGTTTAGGAACCTAGAAAGGAAAAATCAAGCTTTAAGGGAAAAGCTTGAGAGGTTAGAGAAAACCCTAGAGAGATTCACTATTGGATCTAAGGGTTTAGATATGGTGTTGGGTGGGTTAAACCGCACCAATGATAGATCAGGTTTGGGATACCGGTCTAAGAACTCCCATGCCAAGGGAAACAAATATGCTAGGGTAGCATATAATTATGGCAAGAAGGGGGAGTCTAAAAATGACAAAGGGGTGTCATTTAAAGGAAAAAGGAATGACTTAACCAAAGACCAGGTGTCTAAGGTTAAGAGGGTCGAGTTTGAAGGCCAAGAGTCACCGGTGGAACATCGATGTGGCCTAGTGATGGTTGAGTCACCTAGGGAGGTGGCTAGGGCTAAGAGCTCAAGGGGGAGCTCTAGGAGCCTTTGGGATATATGGTGAATGGACCGTAGGAGGGGGTGCTCCTAGAGGTCTAGGTGGATCATGGAGTGTGCCAAAAGAATTGGAGACGGACTTGAGTCTCAATTCTTGGGTTTTGGCACGGTGTTTTTGAGTTTCATGCATGGAAATATGACATTGGGGTCATATTGCATGAAAATTAGTTTTTGGTGTGTAATTACCAAGTAAATCAATGCTAGGGATGCATTGTGGGGTGACATGGGCAAAGACATCAAGTGGAGACCAAAACTAGGACTTTAGGTCAAGGTTTGATTGAAGTTTTTAGCTAGTTTTGGGTTTTATGTCAAACTTGGGAATGGTGATAGATACATTTTGGAATGTATTTTTTCCAAGTAAATATGGGTACCACAAACCTCTCCACAAAATTTGGAAATTTTTGGAGATTTGTGAAATTTTTGGCGCATTTCTGAATTTCGTCAGAAATGCTGAAATTTCAGACTTTCAGAGTAACAGTCGACTGCCATTTTGGCTGTCGACTGGTCAGGGCTGATTTTTGTATCAGTAACTGGTTTGGGGTCCAAATGATGAAAAACAAGTGTATGGGGGCTATTACACATTGTTTATGGTCATTAGGGATTAAAAGAACCAATAATTGGGATATTGTTGGGTTCTTTTTGATGTTAGGCAAAGGGGGAGAAGTGTTGGGTTTAAGTTGGGAAACCAAACACTCCTTTGCTAGGAACCCTAGGTTTAGGGGGAGGTAAGATTAAGGGGAAGCATGGTTGCTCCATTCTTGGCGTAAGGGGAACCTTGGAGATGTTCTTAAAAAGCCTTTGTAAGTCCAATGCAAGGGGAGCTTGGGAGAAGCTTTAAAAAGCCCGGTTTTGTGAAAATTCCTAACTTGGAGGGTTAGGTGTGGGATGCCTTGGGATAGAATCAATGTATGCATTGCATATGCATTTATTTAGCATTGTTTTTTTTTTCTATTCTTTATTACTATTTGTTCCCTAACTTAAACGTATTGCCAAACATCAAAAAGGGAGAGATTGTTGGAGCAATCAGCCCTAAGATGGTCCGGAGTGACCATAGGTTTTGATGTTTGGGTAAAGGGTTTAAGTTAGGTTTACCCTTGTTTACTTATATGTGTATGTTGAGTGTGCAGGTTGTACAGGTTACTCATATGGACTTGACTGGACGACCTCGGTAGGGTGAAGGATGGCATAGAGGCAAGCTGGAGGCTTGCGTGCACATCCGAGGGGCCTTGGTGAGCAGGGACGATGAGCTGATGAGCGCGGACTTCGAGGCATGTGTGAAGGATGGCATGGAGGCAAGCTGGAGGCTTGCGTGCATCCGAGGGACGGGAGCCGAAGATGAAGAGGGCGCAAAGGCAATAGTCGAGGCTGCGGATGAGGAGTCAATCGAGTCGTGAGGGTACAAGTGCAGTGTGATTGTACTCAGGAAATCCTAGGGTTTGAGTGCGGAGTGAAATATACTCATGATGGGTAACCTTAGGTGGGTGAGTAGACCAGTCGACTGGCCTGGGGGCAGTCGACTGATGGAACTCATAGAAAGATCTCAGCCCTGGGACCAGTCGACTGCCCTGGGGGCAGCCCTGGGACCAGTCGACTGCCCTGGGGGCAGTCGACTGGTAGGTGGCTGGTGAGTTGGCTAAAATTCGAACGTTGGGGTGCATCGGTCGAATTTGGCTGGCACCAGTCGACTTCCCTCGGGGCAGTCGACTGGTAGCGAGAAATCAGCCCCGAGTCCAATTTAAAGAGGACTTCGTGGTGGCTGAGTTTCTTGACGAATCTTGTCTTCGTTAAAGGCAAGATAGTAGTCTTTGTGCTCAGAGGTCTACTTGGTGTTGTGGCGAGGTTTCTCCACCCACAATGAGCGACGAGGGCTAGCCGGAGGTTATCCCGGGAGTGATCCACCGACGGATTCTTGGATTAGTCACCCGGCCGAAATGGATACCAAGTAAAAGAACTTTGTTAGCATTGTTATTTCTTTTGCATATTATTTCCGCTGCGCTAACATCTTTGTAGAGATCAAAACGATCAAAGAAAGTGCATTCACCCCCCCCCCCTCTGCACGCCTACATCGATCCTTCAGTTTTCACTTGGGTCAGTCACATCAAGTGTATTCCATAAATCAACTAAGTTAGCCAGAATACTTGATTTGATTAATATGAATTGAATTTATAGTGCCCCCAACTTGTCTCGGTGTGTCCCACCGGTGGCAAGACAGATCTTCTCTTGTAGGGATATGAGGTGGAGATCTTGGAGATCTCACCTTGCCCTGAGGCCGCTCACCGTGAGGCGGCTTGCTCGATTTAGTGTTACTCGTGCACTCCTTTGACGGCGTTGGCCACGAGGCGATCCAATTCTTCTTTCGTCAAAATGATGGGTTGTTCCTCCGGATCTGCCATCACGGTGCTCCTTCTGGTGCTTTGATTTAGGTTCCCACAAACGGCGCCAAACTTATTCCGGAAGGAATCGACGCGGATGACGAGTCACTAGAGTCCAACCCACAAGGATGATGACGATGGGAAGTAGATCACACCCTGCGAGATCAACACGAGCGTTAATAGGAACACGCCAGAGATTTTCCGATAGAGCCCACTCCGACGCTCAAGTCAGAACTTAGGCCACTTGCAAGAGCAAAACGAAGAAGGAGAATGTGAATTCAGAGAGCCTATCCCCTTTCACCTGCGTGTCCAAGTACCTTATATACTCAAAGGATTAATTACATGTACCTTCCACGTTCTCCTCCACGTCTCTTATTTATCGCTTACACGATAACTTTTGGGTAATAGTTGTAGTGATTATTAAGGCCTTAATTATCGCATGTGATGAATATTAACTCTCCGACAACTTTCATGATCCAGAAAGTGAAACGACTACTTGAAGTCGAGCTATCGTGTGCGTTGACTCTTGGGCTCGCTATCTTGAGAGGGTCTCAGGATATCCTCTCACGGGAGGGTCTCAGGAGTCTGTCTTCCCGTGGAGGCCTCGAGCGTATATCATCCTGAGTTGGTCTTAGGGATTTGCTCTCCCGAGGTGGTCTCGGGAATCTGTCTTCCTGGGGAGGTCTTGGGCATATATCATCCTGAGTTGGTCTCGAGGATCTGCCTCCAGAGGTGGTCTCGGGAGTCTAATGCCCGACCTGGCCTCGGGAGTCTGAGATAGATATTCGGACTCAGTGGACTCTGACATATAGCTTTTCTGTTCTATATGTCAATTCTGGGATGTACAACCCTATCAATAATAAAAAATAAAGAAGTAGAGAAGTTATGATGTGTAAATATCATGACTCTCTTGATTGTGGGATTGAGATGCATGAAAAAAACAACGCTTCAAGACTTGGTAGAAAGTTGGGTTGATTACCTATTGGAAGAATGAGAATGACGGACTAAATTAGGTGGGGACTCAAATGAGTTGGGGTTAGATATAACGTAAAATAATTTGAAGAAGGTAAGGAGCGAGGAAATTGACTGAAACTTCTTTGTTTTTCCTAATCTATTTCAGAATTAATATAAAAAAAATAAATTATAAAAATTATTAATTCAGATAATTATTAGTACATAAAAAAAGGATAGACACCTAGCGAATGGACTCAGACCTCTTGACAATAATTTTTCAATAATTTTTCATATATTAGTCGGTTCATCTCATGATGATAGTTGAGGTTTTGTTTTATTTTGTTTTTTTGTTTTTTTTATGACGACCTACTATTTTTCTAGTAGGTCATAAATTAGGTTCACATTAAGACAATCATGTGAGACTGCAAGTCAAGTGCAAGTCTAGTGCATTGGCTGTATCCCTTTTTAGTTGACTCCGTTGACGATGCAATGACCTTGACCTACAATGACTACCTCTAAACAACTTAATTTGTATACATTTCTAATCGATTCCAATAGATAACATATCAATCTTTTCTTCTAACAATTAATTTGTATACATTTTAATTAAATTATGCATATCCTGCCGTCGGTTGAAACTACACAAACAACCATTGCGAGCAAATGCTCATAAGTTCAATCACTTGGGGCAATTCCAAAGTGGGTCAAATCTAAAAACACAACATGAATTTAAAAAAAAACAAATTGACTAACTATAACTCGATTGAATTCTTCCTAATTAACTAGGACTAAATCATAAACTCTTCCAAATTAACTAGGACTAAATCATAAACTTTTGTTCTTGAGTGGATGTCAAAATTGACTGCTTAATTCTTTTAACACTTAAATCGACTAAGGATGTATTTGGGAAAATTTTTATTTATTTAAAAGTAATTTTTATAAAGATTATTTGGGAGAATTTTCATTTATTTAAAAGTAATTCTTATAAAGATTATTTGAAGTTAGTGAAAAATTAAAATATGAAGTGTTTAGAAATAGAAGATAAAAACTGATACAAGGCAAAGATTAAGTGTTTGATAAATTATTACTTCTAAACTTAATTTTTAGTTAAATGACAACAATATCCTTAAATTATATAAATTAATCTTTTTAATTATCTAAATATAATTTTATACGCCATCAATAATATTTTATAAATTTATTATTATATTTTGAATATTATATCAAAATTAATTTTTTTATAATATATATTTTTAAAAATATATAAAATTAATAAATCAAAAAATCAAAAAATGACAAAATTTATATAAACAATAAAAAAAATTATAAAAAATTTAAAAATATAAATTATATAAAAATATAAAATTTTATTTAAAAGTGAGGTCACAATTATGTAAAATGATAAATTTATTAATAGTATAAATATCATCTGTTAATTCTAGGTGGCAAAAGGGGAGGTGACAATTATGTAAAATGATAAATTTATTAATAGTATAAATGTCAACTATTAATTCTAGGTGGCAAAAAGGGATTTGCTTACCCTCAGCGCCCCCGCTAACCCATCCTTGAGCCAACACGCAGGAGGTAAATCACAAGGGCTACTAGTCCGGATGCTGTGGCTAGTGCGTAGGGAGGGCGGGCACACTGACTTTAGCCAAGTTTTGACCCCCAAACCCCTTGGTGGCAATACCCACGCATTAACTATCAATCCATTCCGTGAGGACGTCAACTTTTAATTCTAGACTATACACAAAGAAGCAGAAGTAGAAAAAAGTATTAAATGTTGGTGCAATCTTGCTCCAAGTAATTATGGTTTTCATGTTTGGCTAAACAAGTTTAAGTTAGGCAATGTTTTGTGTTCTAACTTGTGTGCTTTGAGTAAGCAGGAAAGTCCAGGTGGAAGACTTGGCAAGGGAAGTCCAAGAAGAGAGTCTTGGCAAAGGAAGTCCTGGAGGTGTGACCTCTTGGCAAAAGGGAGACTTAGTATGACGAAGCCGATGGAAACACTTCAAGCAAGTGCAAGGATGAGGAGTCGTGGACTCGGAAGCATCCAAGAGAGGCACAAGGCTTGTGGAAGGTGGTTGAAGGCGTGAGTCAAGACTAAGGGATGAAAAGGGAAGCTGAAATGTGATTTCTCAGCTTCATCAGTCGACTGGTAAGTTGTCAGTCGACTGGGACCACAACACACAGAGAATCGGGTCGACCCAAGGAGGGTCGACCAGTCGACTGCCAGTCGACTGGTCCTGTACCAGTCGACTGGAGGTCGACCGTTGCGAAGGTGGCTGAGGCACTCATTGCATATTTTGTAGCCGTTGAAGCCTACCAGTCGACTGGTAAGTGAGCAGTCGACTGGAGTCGCGGATGAAGATATAAAACCTAGTGTTTTATCTTGGAGAAAAGGAGGGCTTTCCTTGGGTACGAAGTGTGTGATCATTTTAGAGCTCTCCAAGCTTCACAACTCTCTCAATCTCCTCCTCCAAGCTTTCATTTCATTTGTAAGAGGAGGGAGATCATTGTGTTAGGGTTTCTCCACCTTCAAGTGTGATCTTGAGAAGGAGAAGTTCATAGTGAAGGGTTTTGTGTGGTGTGTGTGGATCCTTGGATTAGTCACCTTGAAGAGGTGGATATCAAGTAAAATCAGTGAGTTAGTATTGATTTCTTTCCTACCTTCATATTTCTATTTGTATTGCTTCCGCTAACGTGTTTGTAGGAGAGAAAAATCGAAAGATAGCTATTCACCCCTCTCTAGCTAGGGCAAAGATCCTAACAAGTGGTATCAGAGCATTGGTTAGCTTTGGGAAGATCTAACAATCTACAAAGCATAAAGAATGGCTCATCAATATGGATATAGCACCACACGACCACCTTACTTCGACGGGAACGATTTTGCTTATTGGAAAGGTAGGATGGAGTTTTACTTAATGAATGACTTTGAAACTTGGCTTAGTATTGTGGAAGATTTCGAGAAGCCAACGAATGAACAAGGAGAAACTCTTCCGATCAAGGCGTGGCCAAAAGAGATAAGAAAAGAGGCTCAAGCAAACGCTAAGGCTATCACGACTTTACAATGTGGATTGTCAAAGGAACAACTAAACAAGGTTGGACCTTTCAACTCAGCAAAGGAGCTTTGGGAAAAGCTCATTGAGTTGAATGAAGGGTCAAGTGAATCAAGAAGAGCCAAGAGGGATCTTCTTGTCGGCCAACTTCAAACTTTCTCCATGAAGCCTCATGAGACCGTAAGTCAAATGCACGGAAGATTCAAGGAGATCGTGAACGGTCTTCATGTGATAGGTGAGAAAGTTGAGAACCGAGATTTGGTGAGGTATGTTCTTCAAGCTTTTCCTAGAACTACCTTATGGGCATCAATGGTGGATGCTTACAAGGTGTCTAGGGATCTTTCAATTGTCAAAGTTGATGAATTATTTTGTGAATTCGAACTACATGAACAAACTAACTTGTCTTCCAAGGAAAAAGGCATTGCTCTATTTGTAGAAAAGAAGGAGAAGAAGAGCAAAAAGAAGGAAGAAAAAGAACACAAAAGGAAAGAGAAGAAAAAGAAAGAAGTGATGGTGGCTTAAGCCAAATGGGACAATTCAAGTAGCGAATCATCGGATGATGAAGAGGAGTTGTGCCACATCACAAGGCACATGGCATTAATGGCACATCAAAGTGATCAAGACACATCAAGCGAAGAAGTGAACTCAAGTAGCGATGAATCATCATCTAGCGAAGATGAGGTAATGAATTCTCTCAAAGAAAAATTTCTTTATGATACTATTGCATATCTTAAGAATGCTTTGGTTAGGTCAAAAACTAAGGTCAAGGGGCTAAAGGAAGAAATTAGGACCCTTAAGGAGGACAAAGAGGAATCATGTGATGTAAGTAAAGTGAATGAGGAGAACATCAAATTAAAGGAGGAAGTTGTTGATCTAAAGAAGCGCTTAGAGAAATTCTCAATTGGATCAAAAGGACTTGACTTGCTCCTAAATAGTCAAAGGGTTGCCTATAGGAAGGCCGGGCTAGGATATAAAGATAAAGAAGTCTCCTATATTTCCCTTGTAAATAGAAAAGGATCATCCAAGAAAAAGGGTGGCAAGGGTAATGTGAAACAAGTGTGGGTTCCAAAGAAGGATGTAAAAAATGCAAAGGGTTCAAACCTTAAGGGCAAGGTAAAACAAGCATGGGTGCCTAAGAAATACCTCAAAAATGTTAGTGACTCAAACCTTTGGGTACCTAAGAGTGATGTGTTTTATGTTGTCTAGGTAAAAGAAAAGAAGGGCACAAGCATGTGGATCTTGGATAGCGGATGTTCAAGCCACATGACCGGGGATGTGAGCAAATTTTCAAAAATCAAATACACAAAGAAAGGGAAGGTGTCCTTTGGAAATAGTGGAATTCTAGGAATTTAGTATTACTTGATCCCTTAGCATGGAGGCACTTAAATACATCTCACAAGGACTGTAGGTTGGCTTGATTGTGTTTTCACTTTGCTATATTGTGGGATGCTAGGGGATGATGCTCATATTTCACTTGTGCTTGTGGCATGTTGATGAAATATCATGTGTATCAATATTGAATGTTAAATACCAACCATGGGGAAAGCAAATGTTCAATTTATGGATATCTTGCCCATCGATCATGGTTGGACATTTTAAATGGCTTAAACCATTTCTGGGGTGTATTCATGCTAGTGTGTAATCAACCTCTATAAGAATTCAAATCAGATCTTGAGTTTGGTACAAAGTGTATTAAATAAGTTCACTTCTCGAGGTTGTACCAAACTCCTAAACTATCTTAAATTTTTATGTTGCACTATTTTTCCTTGATCATACATGGTGTAGGAAAGATGTCTGCAAAATTTCAAGATTTTTCGAATTTTCTGGAATTTCTACGACATTTCTGAAATTCACCAAAGAGGGCTGAAATTCAGCCACCAGTCGACTGGCTCAGATACCAGTCGACTGGTGGCAGGCGACTGGGGGTCGACTGGGAGGTCGACCGGGATCTCTGTACGCAAGAAAAACTGAAGGGCAGTCGACTGGGAATACCCCAGTCGACTGGAGCCAGTCGACTGAGACCATCCCAGTCGACTGGACGGGCGATTTTCTATATAAAGCGGCACTCGACCGGTCGCCTAAAACCCTAGATCTACTTCTCCTCTTCGATGCCCCTTCTCTCTTTGAGCTTGCCGAACTTCCCCAACCCCTCCAAGCCCTAGGTTTTGCTCCTACTCCATCTTCTCCATCCCTTTTGAGTGAGATTAGGGTTTGTAAATGTGTTGCTTGGGCACCTATTGGCTTTTGGACGATTTTGCTATACCTTCCTACTCTCAACCATCATGGAACGAAGGGTTAGGCAAAAACGTCTTGTATCCAAAAAGGGTAAGAGTAGCTCCCAGCAATCCTCTCCACCACCTCGTCGTCAAGGAGAGGGAAGCTCCCAGCAACCCTCTCCTCCAAGACCGGGGTTGCGTGTGCCTAGGTTCTACTCTGCGGCCGCTCAAAGAACGTTTGAAGATACCGAGTTCCATTTGATGGATTGCCAGTATCTAAATCGTTCATATTTTCAAGAGAGAACCCCACACCTCATTGAAATAATTGACTACTACCACCTAAACAAATTGACTGGATGCAAAACTGATGTCAATGTCACACTCCTTAAGAATTTTTTTGTAAATTTATGTTCCATAGGTGGTCATGAGCACAACCTTGAGTCTACTGTAGGGGGAGTAGTGATTGAGTTCAATCCTGACAGTCTTCGTCACTTTCTACGGTGTCGTGAGTCGGCCAACCCATTTACATGCTTTCCGACCATGCCTAGCCGCATTACGGGTTCTTTCTCTCATGTCACCGTCGATCTTATTCATCGCCACTATTTTGGCCGTCCTCGACCCATCACGTCGAACATCTTTGAGCATACAAACATGGGGGTAGTCCAGTACATATGGTATCGCATCATTCTAGACTGCATTCTCCCTCTTGTCACCCGGGGATGGTCTGTCATTCGACTCCCGTATCTTGTTATGATGTATGCTCTTGAGCAGCATTTTGACATAGACGTTGCCCTGCATGTCTTTCTTTCCATCCTACACTTTTCAGGTCCGATCCAGGGAAAACTCTATCTGCCTTTTGGCCACATTTTGACAGAGTACTTTGCATCCAAAGGAATTGATACATCTAGGGGTGAGATTAAGAAACTATCCCCTCAATATAGTCAACTAGGGGAACTGCATCTTAAACTCGCCAAGATTGTCTGTCATGGGGGAGTCATGATGTGGAAGGCTCAGGTTCCTCGTCATGCTGTTTTAGCGGCCGAGGAGGACGCCCCTGCTGTACCTGTGGATGCCGCTGGAGCTGCGGATGCCGCTGGAGCTGAGGATGCCCCTGGAGATGCTCCTATGCCTGATGCTCAGTACCCCGACTCTCTTGTTGAGCGGGTTACACATTTGGAGGAGATGGTCGGCCAGGGCTATCAGGAGTTTCGTGACTTTCGTCAGGCGACATATGACCGGTGGACCGTGGAGGATCAGCGTCACATCATCTATGACCAGCGTCAGCTGGAGATGTATGAGATGCTACGTGCTATGCAGATCTCTCATCAGTATCCTCCACCTCCTCCGCCTGCCGACGAGTAGATTGAGTTTCCTTTTTGCATTTCCTGGCGTCGAGACTTGTTTTATTAGTCCATATATTGTATCTCGGACGCAGGTCTTTCTGGTTGATGTATTTGGATGGCACTTTATTTACCTGGCTATGGTTGATTTCACTTCTGTTTATGTGTTTTTAGTTATGTAAAAACTCTATTTGCAGTTATGAAGTAGTTTCGTCATTTTGGGTTGGTGATCATATGAGTTATTTTGGATTATGTTTGATACTATATTCACTTTGGCAGTGTAAAATCTATACTCTTATTTTTCTTGCTGCCATCAGCCCTATTTATGATCAGTATGAATTTTTAATGGCATAATGGATTAAGGGGGAGTCTCCTTGTTGGTTAAGAACAAGAGTCTTATTTATGGCCCTATCCATGTATTCTTGGTAATCATTGATCATAAATCTTAAATTTGCCTTGAACACATTTCCTAATCCCATAGAATGGCAGAGCATATGTCTTTTATTGATGGCTATAGTTGGTGCCTAGATTGATACATAGTTTCATGAGTATCAAGTTATTTCTGGACTTTTCAAACTTTGTATCAAACCACTATTTCAAGGTGCATATATTTTTCAAAATATTTTTTATGAATAGTGGGTAACTTAAGAAATGTTGGGGTGAAATTTCAAAATTTTTCGATCACTGTCCATTTATTACTGCATTTCTGAATTTCGGGAGCTGAAAACTGCATTTATCAGCTACCAGTCGACTGGCAATGTACCAGTCGACTGGTAGCAGCCGACCAGAGGTCGACCGGGTGATTCTGTTTTGTGCTGAAATTGAAGTTTTGTCCGTCCTTTGAACCCTATGAGTTCTCTGAACACGCAAGGTTGTTACGTTATGGGAAGAGGCTCGGATTCTTTTTTTTAATCTGTATTGATGGCTAAGAATTGTTGTTGTTGCCTTCAAAATGAATCAAGGACAGTATTGGTGCAATGATCCAAGGGGAGCAAGGCTTTAGGGGGAGCAAGCCTTTAATGGGTACATGTATATCAAGGGATGGTAGATTCCATTATCCAAGGAGGAGAATTACTAGGGTCTATCTTGACTTATCTCATGACTCATTCATCGCTTGAGTGTTGTCACTCCCTTTTGTGATTTTTGTCAAAAAGGGGGAGAAATAGATTAAATTAGCTCTTAATCGTGATTATGTGTTTTAGATTATATGAAATGTTGCATGATTATATTCATATGCTTATCTTTATATGCCTCATGTTCATGTATCATTATACTTAAAGCATGTTGTGATATTTAAAGACCTAACTTAAATAAGTTTTGCCAAACATCAAAAAGGGGGAGATTGTTGGTGCAATCTTGCTCCAAGTAATTATGGTTTTCATGTTTGGCTAAACAAGTTTAAGTTAGGCAATGTTTTGTGTTCTAACTTGTGTGCTTTGAGTAAGCAGGAAAGTCCAGGTGGAAGACTTGGCAAGGGAAGTCCAAGAAGAGAGTCTTGGCAAAGGAAGTCCCGGAGGTGTGACCTCTTGGCAAAAGGGAGACTTAGTATGACGAAGCCGATGGAAACACTTCAAGCAAGTGCAAGGATGAGGAGTCGTGGACTCGGAAGCATCCAAGAGAGGCACAAGGCTTGTGGAAGGTGGTTGAAGGCGTGAGTCAAGACTAAGGGATGAAAAGGGAAGCTGAAATTTGATTTCTCAGCTTCATCAATCGACTGGTAAGTTATCAGTCGACTGGGACCACAAGACACAGAAAATCGGGTCGACCCAAGGAGGGTCGACCAGTCGACTGCCAGTCGACTGGAATTGGTTCCAGTCGGCTGGCTCCAGTCGACTGGTCCTGTACCAGTCGACTAGAGGTCGACCGTTGCGAAGGTGGCTGAGGCACTCATTGCATATTTTGTAGCCGTTGAAGCCTACCAGTCGACTGGTAAGTGAGCAGTCGACTGGAGTCGCGGACGAAGATATAAAACCTAGTGTTTTATCTTGGAGAAAAGGAGGGCTTTCCTTGGGTACGAAGTGTGTGATCATTTTAGAGCTCTCCAAGCTTCATAACTCTCTCAATCTCCTCCTCCAAGCTTTCATTTCATTTGTAAGAGGAGAGAGATCATTGTGTTAGGGTTTCTCCACCTTCAAGTGTGATCTTGAGAAGGAGAAGTTCATAGTGAAGGGTTTTGTGTGGTGTGTGTGGATCCTTGGATTAGTCACCTTGAAGAGGTGGATACCAAGTAAAATCAGTGAGTTAGTATTGATTTCTTTCCTACCTTCATATTTCTATTTGTATTGCTTCCGCTAACGTGTTTGTAGGAGAGAAAAATCGAAAGATAGCTATTCACCCCCCTCTAGCTAGGGCAAAGATCCTAACATTAAATTCTTATTTTCAATTTTTAAATAAAAGTTATAGAAGTTGAAGTAGAAATTGACATTCACAAACATTTAAAAATATTTTTATATAGCTAAAATCTAAAAACTATTTAGCAAAAGTTCTATCAAGCACTCCATAAATCCACTTGATCATCCTTATATAATCCAAGATCAAACTACAATATTATCAACTACGACTCATATATATATATATATATATATATATATATATATATATATATATATATATATATATATATATAGAGGTAAACTCTATAAAAAAAACCCCATGATTATAATCACTCATAATCTCTCATAACTCAGATATCTTTTAAGTCTTCCATATTTTTGATACTTCTCATCAGTCCATCATTAGAAAGACATTCAGCCTCGTATGTATAATGTATTAAGCCCTCCAAACTTATTCCTTATCATCCTTTACTTTGCATTTAAGTTCACTTCGTCCTATGTCTCCAAGCTCTTGATCCAACAATCACTTAATCATGTAAACACAATTTGACTCTGTCAAGTCATAAAACTTTGTTTCTCTATGAGCAACATATCGAACATTCGGGCACACAACCGAGCTTCTAAATAACCTTACCCTCTTAGACTTTCAGTCTTCCAACTCAACCCTATTTGGTATGATCATGTCGCGAAGTGAGGTGGACTCCCAAAGGTGAAATGGTCACCTGAAGATAATGAGCTACCGACGTGGGCTCCGGTATTCGCTCCTAGCCTGCAAGACAAAGACCGTTAGAATCCGCAGGGAAAAATCCCCAACAAAGCACTCCGACGGTCAAGTCAGTCCCCGGTGATGGTAGAGCAAAAGGAAAGCAATAGAACAGTAAATTGCACTATCGCGCGTACCTTGGGCATATGGAGTGGAGAGACTTATATAGTCGGGAAATAAGCTGACAACTACTGCCCGGCCTGCCACCTTTTGTCTCGTAGCGAGGACTGGGCAAGGCATGCCCAGAGGTGGCAGGGTAGTGTGTCGCATACCGGAATAAGGAAAAGGGCACTGTCAACTTAAAGGTTAGCACCATCAGGCCCCGCTCGGCCTGGCACAGAGGTATGTGGTCGTGGTACGGGAGGTCAGAGTATGGAAGGAAGATCATGGCGTCAGCGAGATACTCGCGGTTAGTGCCGGAATGATGTCATACTTGCACCGACCCCGTACTCCTTCTGTTGGTCCTGTGTCAGAGAGTGATTTTTCTGGTGAGTCACGACAATACCTCAAACACGAATGCCGACTGAGGGCACCGGATGAGGAGGCCGACCGAGGGCCTAGAGTAGTGGTGCCGACTAGGGGCACAAAACGAGAAGGTCGACTGAGGGCCTAGAACGAGGAGGCCGACTGAGGGCCTAGAGTGAGAAGGCCGACGGAGAGCCTAGAGTGCTGGTGTGATTTGGTGATACACCAAGTAAAGCCTACTTTGGCTCGGGCTTACCCCAGGAGCATGGGCCGCCACGCATCGGCTGGGAGCCATACTGAGAGGGGTGCGGGGGTAGACCCGCGATAGTCTGGATGCTCGATCAGGACAATTCTGAGGGACGTGGGTCGCCACGCGCCCGATCGGGGATACTGAGCCAAGTGGTGTGTGAGCGTGTAGCTGCATATGTCTTCGAGATGCTACGCATTTGATATTCCCCCAACTCAGGAGAACTGAGATTCAGTGGCATTGTGACTCGAGTCTTCTTGGAGTCGGACATTCAGACCCAGGCCTTCCTGGACTCGAGGGCCTTTTGGGGGCTTCTGACCCCCTTAGTCTCGATGACTACCTTTTACCAGGGCCTATCCCTTCTAGTTCTCGAGGGAACTAGGTCGAGCTACCCATATAGGCCTTATATCCCCTGGGCTCCTGAAGGCTACAAATCTATCTTCTGCTGACAAGGCACTAGGCTGCCGGACCAGGCTACACATAAGCTGGCCTGAGATCATAAGTGTCCCCCTTGTAACGCCCGCCCTTCCCAGCCTTACGGTGTAGGCGGAAGGCAGCGTTACGCTAACATACATACATGCATATGGAGATCTTAATGCAGGGGAATAATTTAAAACATTATACATGTGCGTTTAAAACATGCAACTAACACTTGAATCATATAAACATGTCTTAGCTATCATTCTTAAACATGGTTACCTGGTTGACTTAGCATTGTCATAACATAAAAGAAACAAGACATAGCATGTGAGACCTAACATTCTTGAACATGTTTACATTAAACATAACTTATCAACATATGTTGTTCTTTAGGGAAAATCATCATAGTGTATAGCATGAAACTAGAGTTGACAATGCAAAATATAAGAAGTTGTTCTTTAGGAAAACCATCATAAAGCATAGCATGAAACTAGAGAGGACAATGCAAAACATAAAACATGTGATAATTATGAACAATAGAAAATTTCTTTTCTTTTTCTTTTGCCAAGTCACTGTCACACACACGCACTTGCCCTCCTGCTGCTTCCCTTAGCTTAATATCCTCTTGCTTGATCTGCGATATAAGAAAGTAAAACTATAAGCACATAGGCTTAGTAAAACTCTTTCCTACTCACTAAAACATACACCACATATAGTCAATGGAAAGACATAACGTGGAGAGTGTAACATAAAACAAAAGCATATCATGCGAAGATATTCATAAAGCATTTAACATGAAGAGGCATATAGATGAACATAAAAACACATAATCAAATGGAAGTGCTTAACATGTAATGGAAGTGCATAGAGTTCATGGCATAAGAAGTACTTGACATAAAATATAAGCATATGAATATACTTGACATGACATAGTTCTTGACATAAACATAAGCATATGACATACTTGACATGGCATAATTCTTGACATAAACATAAGCATATGATATACTTGACATGACATAGATGCATAACATGAATGAATGCATAAGTTAAATACACATAACATAAGGATGCTTATTTGAAAATCATACTTATAAATACATAAACATAATCATAACATCATGGGGGGGGGCCAGCTTGTACCACATACATACATGCATCATTTGCGCGTATCCCTAAGTAAATACGAGGTAGCTAGTCTCGACCTACTAGGGTACTAGGTTACCTTCAACCTAGGGACAACTACAGTAATCCAGAACCGAGGCATTCTTAAGGTGCTCATCCCTGTTGGACAGTTGCGGTAGTCCCAGAATCGAGGACAGCTGCGGTAGTTCTGAACCGAGACGTTTTTAGGGTGCCCATCCCTTGGACTTTTTTAGGGTCCGGTACAAGCCCATTCATAAAGTAAAATAGCTTCACATGCTTCTTTTTACATCATTCATAAACTTACATAGCATATTTAAAGACATAAATATGATCTTAATACATGAAGCATAGTATAAAGCATGCTTAGCATTTCATCATTCATAGTTAATGCATAACATCATTATGCCTTAAAGGCATGAACATCATCTTCATTCATCATCTTCATTCATAAGGCATGATACACATACATAATTAAGCATTAGGGCATAAACATCATTTTAGTTCATAAAGCTTGCATGATCATGGTACATAAGGGAAGCATGCATAAATGAGTTATTTACATACATGGTACATATCACATGGCATACATGATCATGGTATCTATTATAAAGCATGCATGGGTAGGATCCATATGAACATGACACATACTACATAGGTTCATAACATTCAACCTGAAACAAGCATAGGTCTACATAACCATATATCTATCATAATACATATGTTCAAGGCACTTAACATAATACATGCATAATTCTACATAAACATGAGGCCTACTTCACAACACATGTGTTCATGGTATATGGCTTAAAACATTCATGAATAAAACATAGTAAAACATGGCACATAACATAAGCATACAAGGGCATGATGCATAGCACATAAAGTTAGGGTTTTAGGTATTATAAATTCATACAACATGCTTGAATATATACATACATCATAATAAGCCATAAACAAGTATACTTGAACCCTTAGACTAACCCAAACCCTAGACTTGGAGCTTTAGCCGAAAGTTATAGATAGAGGCCCCATCATTCAAGTAACATGTAAGGTACCATAAGTAAAGTAAAGCCCCTACCATACATACAATGTCATAGGAAGCCATTAGAACCCATGATTGGGACTAACCCTAAGTCCTAGCCCTAAATCTTGTCATGGCCGAAACCCTAGAAGGGTATTATGTCCATGGAAAATTCATACAATTCACAATTAACATCCAATACAATACATACAATACCATAGGAAGCCATTAGAACACATGATTGGGCTAACCCTAGTTCCTAACCCTAAAACTTGGTCTTGGCCGAAACTTATAGGGGTCTTAAGTCCATGGAAAAATTCATATAATTTCAATTAACATCCATTGTAACATAGGGAATCATAATAAGCATGCTTGGAGGGTTAGATTTAATCCTAACCATGAAAGGGAAGAGGTGGCCAAAACTTGTAGGGTCTTAGGGTGCTCCAAATATTCCATAACTCATAATTTATTCTTTATTTATCATGAGAAAGCATTAGGAATCATAAGTGAGGTTTTAACATCATCCCAAACCCAAGAAAACCATGCTTGGCCGAAACTTGTAGAAACCCTAGTCCATAGTTTTCTCAACGTAAATCTCAAACAAAACTTAAATCATGATTGACAACATAGAAAACTATTATACCACAGGTGAGGGAGTCTTACATCTCTTTATCTTGATTATAGACCTTGAAAAGAGAAACCAAAGAAAACCTTCTTGGCCTTAGAATACCCTTTGCTCTTGTAGCCTTGTAGAAGAACTTTGGATCTTCAAGAGGGAGTCCTCTTGTGGAGTTTTCCAAGGGATATCCCCTTGGTGATTTTTGGCAAGAAGGAGGAAGAAGGGGGAGAGGAAGAGCCTTGATGGAAGAAGAAAAGAGGAGAAAGTAACTTAAGCCTCTTCACTTCTCATCCAACCTTTTTATACTAAGTGGAGGGGCAAGTGAAGGGGCATGGTGCCTTCTCACATGGTGACTCTTCACTTTCTTCAGCCATAACAATAATCCTCTTCCTTTTCCACTAGCACTCCCTTGCTAGGTGAATTGGTTAGTACATACATGATGAGGCTTTACCTCTATCCTGGGTTCAAGGTTCAATCCTTGGTGCATGCACCTTCTTTTTATTCCATTTACTCTTATTTTTGGCAAGGCCCACATAAGAGCCCACCAAAAGTTATGTTAATATTCCTAACTGGAGTCCAATTCTATTCATGTTAAAATTCTACCCAAGGTCCATTAATAGTCATGATACTAGAAGGGCCCATGTAAGGCCCATTATTACTTAGCTTTTAATCCATGTAAAAAAACATGCTAAGGTTCAT